>PVJC01007174.1:0-52413 GCA_004026665.1 Murina feae
CTGAATAGGAACCCTGAACTACGCTGGACGTGTAAGGGGCTTCAATAGTGGGATGGTAGAAATAGAATCTGAAGGAATATCAAATTTATGGGTCTAACAATATTTTTTAAGCTAAAAGGAAGCAACCCAGAAAGGCTGGAGCAAACAAGCAAAACAAAGTAATGGTATAATGAATATGGGAGAAGAACAACTGTTACTATAAGAAGTCCATTTTCAAATGCTGCCCAGACAAGAAGAGAGGCAAACACCACAAGTGCATATACCATGTTTGCTAAGTAAGGTCCTAATTGTTTCCACAGAATCATCCTTTTGGAGAGTCTGGGAAGAAGGAGATTAGAAGGGTGAACAAGGATAGAGAGTTGAAGAATTGAAACAATGAGTGCAATTTATTCTTTTAAGAAACTTGGCCGCCAAGGGTAGGAGAGAGACAGGGTATAAAAGTCAGATGAGGTCAGAGGTTGCGGGAGAGAGAAAAGTTTCTGTATGTGGAAAAAATCGAGGATACAGGACAGAAGGGAAATTGAAAAGCAAAGACCTTGAGGAAAATGACCGAGGGAAATTTACCTCTAGCTGTATCTGCTGCGGGGAAAGGTAGCTTTAACTCAGGTAATAAATCATATTGTTGGTTTATTCTAGTGAGGAAAAACTCCACCAAAGATGCCTCCAGAATCCTTTCTTAGGATCCCTTGGAAGCAATTTGTTTTCTACCATTTTGCAGAGAGCTAGATTATCTACCTAAACACAACATAAATAAAAAATAAGACACTTTGGTACATTGTACAATTAAACATTTTAGAAAATTTGCCTTGCATAATAATTATATTTTTAAGGGATGTGCACACTTTAAAATTTCCCTCACTATAATTTATTCATGCATTTTTTTTTGTTTTCTCAATATTCAAAATAACCAATCTTCTCGTTGTTCCACTGTATCAAGCACTGTGAATATCGGCAGTACAGTATGCTAATGGCTTGGCACAGAATCATGGAACCACATGATCCCAGAGAGGTCCCAGGGAAGGGAAGCTCCTTGAAGTATTAGTATTATTGGTGTTTTTATAAACAAACTATGGAATTATTAAAGTTCAGATATATATATATATATATATATATATATATATATATATATCATTCTATATATAGACTACAATCCTATACAATAAGACCCTAACATGCAAATCGACTGAACTACAGAACGACTGGCCACTATGATGTGCACTGACCACCAGGGGCAGATGCTCAATGCAGGAGCAACTGGGGGCAGCTCCTGCATTGAGCATCTGAAGAGGGAGGCGATCAGTTGCGGTGATTAGGGAGCTGGGCTGGCCAGCAGGGGCCCCCTATTGCCCCATGGATTGGCCCTAATTGCCAGCCAGGACTATGAACCTTGCCCTATATATTGGGAACAATTCTCTTTGAAATGTTAAAACCTGGCAAGGCTAATCTAACACTGAAAAAAACATGCATGGACTCTGGCTTGCACATTTTGTGGTCAGCCCTGGTTATCACACTTATAACCGTGACAAAGCCAACTACTTAACTTCTTTCTGCTTTGCTTTTCCACCCATAAGTTGGGGAAAATGGTACTACTGCCTCAGAAGAATCATTTTATGTACTACATTTTATAATCAGGGCAAAAAACAATGTAGCTGCCCATACAATAGGAAGATGCCTTTCACCTGTATGAAAAGTATGGTCACTGGTGCATGCACCATCCCAGATTTCGAGAGGGATGTCCAACTGTCAGTTTAGGCCTGATCCCCTAAATTGGCAGTCAGACATTGCTCCCCCCTCCAATGCACAAATTTCATGCACCAGGCCTCTAGTATGTAATAAAATAAGTAAAATACAATGTATCTATCTCCAGTCTAATTCTTATTTTGAGTCAGCCATACAAATGAAAGCATAGTTATAAGAATTAAGAAAGGAGGAGGAAATTTCCATATAAGATAATAAATAGTGTAAAAATGTTTCTTGCTGAAATAAATGCCATTCTGAAGTTTTCTTTCCATCAGGACACTTTCAGAATCAAATGAAATTAAAGACATATAGTATCAGATACAGCTTTTTATTAACATTTAATGATGTTCTGCAATCTTTTGCAATATTTATTGCTTTGAAAAAAATACAAGTATCAGGATTAAATTACCAAAATTTACAAGAGACTGATTTCATAAATGATACAGTAGAATGTTATATATTAATTTGTCAATATTGATGAACTGCTCATGTCAAAAGAACTGTGTTGGAGTCAATGACAATTTTCAGAAATTCTTAAGAATATTTTTCTTTTCCTGACTAAAAGGGTCCTAATAATATTCTGTCTTTTCTAGAACAGTTCATTTGACTTAATTAAAAGGAACAGAGAAAAACTGAATGTATTTGTGGAACACAGATAATCATAAAAATGTAACAAAGCCCCAACAAAAGCAAAGATAAGTAAGTAAATGTTGCTGTATAAAAGTTTAATTACTAAAGGTTGGTATAATACTTTTACTAATTATTCTATATAACCAATAAATTTTTAGGAGGTTAACTGGAATTCAGCTAGCACAATTTTTAAATTTCGATGGTAAATATTGTCGCTTCCAATCATGTGAGGACACAACAACAAAAATGGCACCAGATATCTAATCTGCTGAAGCCTTGAACTTGGACTTCCTAGCCTTCAGAATTATGAGAAATAAATGTCTGTTGTTTATAAGCTACGCAGACTTTGGTATTTTTGTTATAGCAGCCCAAACAGACTAACACTGCTTCATCAGAGTCTGGATTTAGTTTTGTTTACTGCCCTATCTCCGGTTCCTATAGCACTTAGTATGTGGAAGACAAACAATAAATATCTGTGAATGAATGAATTTAAGAATCCACAGCTGAAAAGATGATTTATTTGATTTGGAAACAGGTGAATCTGGATCAGTGAAATCTACTCTGTAAGTTATCCCTGTCATTCTGCCTATTTATTTAGACAATAAAGCTCATAATACTGGAACCTATTATAATCTCACTAGTTCTTATGTTTAAAACAGGCGGTAGTGGACTGAGAGACCCTAACTGACAGATACCAAAATGTTACTGTATGGCTTCTTCATGCTTTCAACAACAGGAACAAAAGAAAAACAAAACAAGCTAAACCACCAACAGAAATAGAACACACAAAGTCAGGCTGGAGGAGGTAATACCTGTACTTAAAAGATTATCATATGTTTTATGATATTTTGATCTTTATAGCTGGAAGAATTGAAAGAAGAAGAAAGGTATATACAAAACATAATCATAAGCTGTTTCTTATCATTTAAGTATACCGTCCATGATAATTAAATGATTTGACTTATGACACAGAATTATTGTTCTGGCAGAAATAACAGGGCTTTGGCAAATTAGCATCATTTTTGTAGCTGAAGGAACAAGACAGGAAGTCAAGGTGAACAACACAGGAAGAGGAGGCACATGTTTATAAGATGGGAAGAGAGTTCTGACCTTCAACACACGGCACTATAGCCCTTAGCACAAAGCACGGCAAAGGCCCTGATGCTCTTCTAGGCCCAGGCGGAACATCAGGCCAGGAAGGTTGTAAGGAAAGTCCCAACCCGGCTCCAAGCATTGCCCACTGGCCTAGAAGACCTGCACACAGATCAGCTTTTCTGTCAGTTACTGCTATAACTATGAACAGCCTTCTCAGGAGTGAAGTCATTTGATGGCAACTTAACTAATGATCTGATGGAAAGTCCAAGAAGAGGTCAGGAGACTTTCCCGTGCCTCTGCACCTTACTTCTCCAGTTTGCTAGAACAAGTGGAAAGTTCATAGATGCTGTCTGTATAAATAAGATGGTACCAAGCAAAAATTCACTTGGAAGTAAAACTAAGAAGTGAGGGGGTTTAAGGAAGTACATTTGAAGCTCAGTTACCTGTAAACTAGGCCAAACATTAATCGCTGTAGACAGCCTCCAAACTATAAAAATGCAGTTAGTAAATAAAATTTTAAAAATACCCAATTTTAATATACACTTCCACCCTAGAAACTCTTTCAACATAACTGTTTCCTGCTTCGTCTCCACAGAACTCTGACTTATGTCTTTGCCCTTGTTATTCCTTTAGGAGTATTAGAGAATGTGTTAAAGCTTTTGTTATGACGGTGATTTGTACCAGTACACCTACAAAAAATGACAGAACTAGTAATAGGAGAAGGGACGGCTAGACACCGCCATTCCATTAAGCAATCAGTCATTGGCCACCTGCTACGTGTGCTGCTCTGAATGACCCCTGCGATTCAATGGTAACTAAGACTTTATCCAAGGAAGTTCTGCAATAGATAGAGTAGGAGGAAAATGACAGACACATGTCTGATTATAATACATCTAGGATAAGGTATGTGACATAAAGGGAGGGAATTCATAGCACCTGAGGGTTCAAAGAAAATGATAAGTATCTGTGGAATCCAATGTGAGAAACAGACTGTAAGAATGGCTATTATAGTGAGAAGGAACTACAGAGGCAAAAGGAAGAATAAGAAGGAGCAGGAATCAGTTCAGGGTAAAGATCACAGGCCATATGAAGCTGAGCAGCAGTGGACGGACTGAAGGTCAAGTTGTAGAAGGCCACAGATGTTAAGATGCTACATTTGAACTCAACAGGCAAAAGTCAGTATTAGAAAGAATCTACACAAGGTAAGGGCATCACTGTGTTTAATTTATTATGAATGGTAATCTAATAGCAATGAGGATGAACTGAGATAGGGGAGTGAGGAGACAGGATGGCTCATTAAGATGCAATCATCATAGTCCAGTCAAGCTGTGATAGTAGTCTGAATCAAGTGATGATCATCAAAACGGGCATGAGCAATAGAATGAAGATAGAACAGAAACCTGGATTTGTAAAAGTTTGGCTACAGGGACACCGGAGGAGGACACGCCAATGACAATTCTGCAATGCTGAGTTTCACTGAGACGAGGGTGTACTCCACACCCTCCTAGGCACTTTATATATGTCACTCACATATGAATAGAACAAATGAAGAACAATTTTTTTTTTTTACATATGAGGAAACTGAGGCTTAGAGAAGATGAACAACTTGTACTATAGTAGGCACCAAAGCTGGGATGTGGATTGAAAACTATTCCATTATATTATAACTTTTACGAGGGTAAGCATGGTTATATGAATAGTAATAACAAACCACATTTTTTATTTCAAGGTTGTTCCTTGATATTTCTAATTGGTATCAAATTATCAAATGCATGGGTTTTTAATTTATTAACTTTATTTATTTAATTTTTCACTTCTATAATACACAGTTAATTGACAATGTTATACTATAAATAAGATTTTGATGCAAATCAGGCATCAAAATAAATTTTTAAAAAGTAAAAAGAGGGAAAATTAATCAGAAATATGTGATATAGCCTTGACCGGTTTGGCTCAGTGGACAGAGCATCGGCCTGCGGACTGAAGGGTCCCAGGTTCGATTCCAGTCAAGGGCATGTACCTTGGTGGCGGGCACATCCCCAGTAGGGGGTATGCAGGAGGCAGCTGATTGATGCTCTCATTCATCGATGTTTCTGACTCTCTATCCCTCTCCCTTCCTCTCTGTAAAAATCAATAAGATATATCTTTTAAAAAGATAAAAAGAAATATGTGACATAACCATACTCAAAATCAAGATAGGAGGACAATTTAGGGGAAAATGTAGAAGTTGTTTCATACTCTGGCGTTTTTTACATAGATGAAAAACAATGTAAAATACTTGACATATTTTCTAGAGTTCTCCCCTCAGATGACAGAAGTTGAGGCAGAAAATTTTAATGTTACCTTGGGATAGAATCTCAGTGAAACTGTGTGACTTTCAGGCTACTGTTTCAATAGGGAAATGATGAAATCTGCCTATATTTTCTGACTGTATTGCTTCCAAATATCTTCCAATAAGTATGTCAGCATGGCTAGAAACTAATGAGACATTACATTATGGTACATCATAAATTTTAACCTGAAACACATTTTACATGTTTACCTTTTATAAACTGATGTCATTTGTACACACATACAAGAGAATATTAGACCCTAAGGAGATATTCAGAACCGTGTTCCTGACCTCTAACAAATGCTACTAGGATCAAATGGACTTCTTATTACTTTCTGACTTCAGTTTACATTTGCTTTCTTTCTTTGGGTCGTGATTTACTAGATGTATTTATTAAAGGAAGACAAAGATTTAGAGGCTTTGATGGTGACTGTGAACTAAGCACTTACATGGAAATCATCCTCTGTCCCAAGTACGTTAATGGGCACAGGAAGTGACATGATGTGGAAAGAACACAGATTTGGGAGCTGGTCACCCAGCCTCTCTAATTCTCTCTTCTCCACCAGACTAAAGAATACCCGCTTGGCAGTGCTGGGTGAGGAGCAGAGACTTTGGGAAGGTGGCCAGCAATGTGCCTGGAACACTACAGGCACTCCAGAAATGCTAGTTATTATTTCCGTTAGCTTCCCCAGGAGGCAAACACCAAGCTGGATTGAATTAGAGGCAGAGACATTACATTAAGAAGAGAAGTGCAGCCGACCAGGAGTTCACAGTTCGATTCCAAGTCAGGGCTCATGCCGGGTAGGTAGTGTGGCTGGGGGCTCAATCCCCTGGGTGGGGGTGTGTGCAAGAGGCAGCTGATCAGTGATTCTCTCTCATCATTGATGATTCTACCTCTCTCGCCCTCTCTGAAAATCAATAAAAATATAGTTTAAAAAAATAAGAGAAGTGCAAAAGGGAAAAAAAGTGTGAGAGAGAGAGACAGAAGAGAAAGATCATTTTCATATATAAAAGGCTCTGGGATTAATAGCAGAAATTATTATGTGAACCACCAATTAAAAATCATAAAGCCCATTGGTTCAGTTGGTTCTCAAGCAAATCCACCCCGGCAGCCCTATGTTTACTTTTCCTGGAAGCTATATATATTTTGGGGTGCCTCCGAACTTATTTTTCATTTTTGAGAAACATTTGCAGAAGAAGACGGGTGTGTCATTTTATCCACATGGTTCTCTCTCTAGCTTCCGCTGGTGGACGTGATAATGCTCTGCTGATGGTTGGCGAGAGCCATACTAGATATCATGTCCGAGGGTGTTCAATGCAGCCCTAAAGATAAATTAGTTCACTAACTAAAAAAAAGGGGTGATTTTGGCCAGTAAACTCTTCTCACAAGAGACAGGAAAACTTATAGCTGACCACTGTTCTCACAGCATGGAAATCACAGTTGTTTATACTGCCAATGTGTGATAAGACTTATTCCATTAGAGGAGAAGGCCATTGAAAGACACCAGCTACTCTCAAGTTGAAGTGTGCTCAGTTACCTGGGGCTTCTTACATTGGGGAGGCCCCACAGAATCTGCCTGCTTAAGCACAGGGGGTGATGGAGATAATGGAGATATAAGTAGTCAACAGAACACTGCTGAGAAACACGGCTTTCCTTCCAATCCCTCAATAATTTCTCCTTAAAAGGTTTGTGCTATGTTGTAATTGGTAAACCAGGCACCCTGAGGCAAGATTCTGTTTGTTAGCAGTTTTTTCCCCAAAAAACAACCAAAGTTCTTATAGCACATATAATAGAGAGCAAATATATTAAAAAATAAACACATGACAAAGCTCCTTTTAATAATTTTCAGAATATCAAATGACTAGAGGCTCGTTGCACAAAATTCATGGGGGTGGGGGTCATGGACCTGCACCCTCTCACAGTTTGGGGGCCTTCAGGAGATGTCCAACTGCCAGCTTGGGGGAGTGGGCCTAAGCCGGCAGTCGGACATCCTTAGCGCTGCCACGGAGGTGGAAGAAGCTTCCTCCACCACTGCTGCGCTCACCAGCCATAAGCCAGGCTTCTGGCTGAGTGATACTCCCCCTGTGGGAGCAAACTGACCATCAGGGGGCAGCTCCTGTGTTGAGCATCTGCCTTCTGGTGGTCAGTACACATCATAATGACCAGTCATTACACCATTTGGCCAATTTGCATATTAGCCTTTTATTACATAGGATAATCTCAAAGGTCATTTTATTAACTATCAATCACAAAAACAGGAATAAAAACCAGATAATCAAAAGTTTAGATACTACATAATGTTAGATTAAAGGTGAAAATATAAATACAATCCTATCTAATAAAAGAGTAATATGCAAATTAGGCATCACTCCATCACAAAGATGGCCACCCCAATAGCCAAAAAATGGCAGCGCCCAGTCCAGCACACCCCCACCTCTGAAGTGGTCAGGCCTGTTAGCCAGGCAGGTGGCGAGGGAGGCAGGGGGCCCGAGGGGCAGAACAGGCAATCAGAGGGGGCTGGGGGTGCCCTGCCCAGGTCAGAGGCCTTCGCCAGAGGCGTCAGGCATGGGCAAGGGCAGAGCTGATGATTAGACAGGTATGAGGGTGCCCTACCCAGGCATAAGGCCTGGGCCAGAGGCCTCAGGCCTGGGCAGGGGCAAGGCCAGAGATCGCAGGGGCCTGGGCTCCACAGAGCCAGTGATCAGAGGGACAGGGGCAGAGCCTGCAATCACAGGGGTCTGGGCACAGGCGGAGCCGGCAAAGCAGGGGCTTTGGGGTCCCCTGCCCAGGCTGCAGCCTTGGCCAGAGGCTGTAGTGGGGCAAGGGCAGAGCATACAATCAGAGGGGACTGGGGGTCCCCTTCCCAGGCCTGTAGCCTTGGCCAGAGGCTTTAGTGGGGCAAGGGCAGAGCCGGCGATGGCAGGGGGCAGGATCATTGCCGGTGATCGCAGAGGCCTGGGCTCTGTGAAGCCGGTGATCGGAGGGGCTTGGGGATCTTCTGCCCAGGCAAAAGAGTAATATGCAAATTAACCCTCACTCCTTCACAAAGATGGTAGCAGCCAGGGAGCTGTAGCAAGCAGGAGGCTTGCATTGCCCCAGCGATGGAGGAAGCCAAGATTCCCACCTGTCCTGTGGGCCCTGAGCTCCACTCAAGGCAACAAAGTTTCAATTACAGAAGATAAATAAACCCAAGATACCTGCTTCCAGCAGGCGGCTTTAAGCAGGACCAAGGCAACAAAGTTTCAATTATAGAAGTAAAAGAAATCCCAGAAACCTGCTTCCAGCCCAAGGCCATAGCCAGCCTGATAACGGCCCTCAGCCCTTCACCCAGGCTGGCCAGACACCCCAGTATAGACCCCCACCCTGAAGGGGCTGAGGCCAGCCTGAAAACTGCCCTCAGCCCCTCACCCAGGCTGGCCAGGCACCCCAGCAGGACCCCCAAACGTGATCCAGGACACACTTCAGGGCAAACCAGCCAGCCCCCACCTGTGCACCAGGCCTCTGTCCTATATAATAAAAGATTAATATGCAAACTGATCCTAATAGCAGATCAACTGGGAATGACTGGTCACTATGACACACAGTGACCACCAGGGGGCAGACGCTCAATGCAGGAGTTGCCCCCTGGTGGTCAGTGTGCTCCCACAGGAGGAGCGCTGCTCAGCCACAAGACAGGCTGATGGCTGCCAGCACAGCGGTGGTGGCAGGAGCCTCTCCCACCTCCTCAGCAGCACTAAGGATGTCTGACTGCAGCTTAGGCCTGCTCCCCGCTGGCAAGTGGACATCCCCCAAGGGCTCCTGGGCTGCCAGAGTGATGTCTGACTGCTATCTTAGGCCTGATCCCCGGGGAGTGGGCCTAAGCCAGCAGGTAGACATCCCCCAAGGGGTCCCAGACTGCGAGAGGGTTTAGGCCAGGCTGAGGACCCCCCCCCCCCGCCCAGTGCACAAATTTTTGTGCACCAGGCCTCTAGTTTATTTTATACTAGAGGCTCTATGCACAAATTCGGAGCTAATCAGGCTGGGACGGCTGGGGACAGGGGATGCAGGTTGGCCAGCCGGCCCCACCCCCAATCGGGGTTGACCAGTCAACCTGCCCCCAGTTGGGTGTGGGGGGCTGATCAAGGGTGGGGCCAGCCAGGAGAAGGGGTCACAACTAGCTGGAGAAGGGGCCTCAAGTGATTGGCCGGCCAGCCCTACCCTTTTGTCGAACTCCCGATTGAACTCCCGGTAGAGGGGACAATTTGCATATTAGCCTTTTATTAGCCTCAGTTTAACAAGAATACTGTTTACATCCTAGAATGTTTGGGTTACGTAACCACTAAGTTTTCAGAAAAATTGTGAGATCCCTTATTAATTCTCAAATATTCAATTAGCTTTACGTGTAAAAAAAAAAACAAAACAGGTTTTATTCCAAAGTCTAAAATAAACAAGCCATATAAATTTGACAGCTCATTATGATTTGTGAAAGAGTGAGAAATCTAAAGAAATCGGTGATATAGGTAACATTTTTAACCATTATTTCCAGTTTATAACAGGTCATTTGTAACTATAAAATGTTGAAATATTGTGAAAGGATAAAATGCACTTAATTTGTAAAACTTCAAATGATACATCCCTGATAATTGTTAAAATGCATTTTACACCCTGCAGGGTACAACTACAAGACCAAACTAAAAATGCCTCAAAATACAGCCATCATTCTAATAATTTCCCCATAAGTCCAAGCAATACCATTAATTCTCTGGCATTTATGCAAGTTTTCCATAGTAAATCCATGTGAACTCAGACATCATCAGGCAATACTTATGTATTTGGTACACAAATTATCTTGTCACTCAGGGACTGCCTCCTTAATTCAAAAACACCGGCATATCTGTCTCATTTCCATCATCGTCAGGGATGGCACAAAAGGCCCAGTGACCATGGCTGACAGGGACCTGGAGTCGCCTGGTTGGTCTGCAATAGTCTGACAAGAATGGGTGGCATTTAAGGTGACCTGAAAAGTATGGAGACCCCTCACCAGAAAAAAAGTGAGTGCGGGATGATACTGCCTTTCACACATCACTTCTGGGTCCATTTGCAATAGCCAAAGACCCCTTGAATAACATGCACATGAAAAATACAAATTTAAATGTTTGCTATTTCACTTGCTTTCGAGAATCGGTAGGAATACGGTGTCACCTTGGCAGTATTTTGCATGTGCCACCCCGGATTCTAAATATCAGACTTAAAACATCCAAGAATATTTTTCACTACGTTTGCCTCGGCCATATGTCTTGTGATAGAAGGGCGATAATATTTGTTCACACGATTTTATTTCACCAAAATTAGCAATGAGATGCTATTAGGAAAACTCATAAACGCAGTAAGTTGAAAACCCACAGCAATGGAGCGATTAATAAGGATTTCAGACAATGCCAAGTTCACATAATATATTAAATCTGCTTATGTGAAAAAAAAAATTTGTTTATACTATTTCCTAGGATAGCATCTCATTTTGCCAATTCCCAAACTCATCTCTACCACATTGATTTCATCTTAGACCGCAAGGCCATCCGGGACATTTAGAGGTGTGCATGCGGCTCTGAGGACAGTATGGGAATGTGTCTGCCTCGGGGGTAGGTCTAGGGCAGGTGAACAGTCACTGAGGTCTGGCCCAGTCCAGGGAAGGTTCAGGAGACCAAAGCTGCTTTAGATCTGCCTCAGTGTCCATCATGCTTCTCGGACAGGCCTGAGGATCTCATTCAGTTAATGCCCTTACGCTTCTATCTCAGAAAAGTTCAGGCATGTCACACACCCTCTGCAGGTGATGGTGTTCCCCCTCACCTAACCCATCGCCCCCCCACCCTCGCACTTAGACCTTCCGCTGTCCTCCGTGAACATCATGGACCTCACACAAGTTACTTGTGGACACTGTCTCACCTTCCTGGTCCGTAAAGCATGATACTGATCATTACTTTGTAATGCTGCTTCGAGGATAAAATGAGAGAAAGTCCATAAAGCATGTGACAGTGCCTGGCATATAAAAAGTACTTAATTGTAGCAATAACTGTTAACGACGAAAGATAATTCTTGGTATTTTAATAGCCATCATAAGTTTGATCCATGGGATCATCTCCATTTCCAGCAAACAGTCAAGCATTGCTGCGGTGACATTTTTCCTCTGTGGAGAAGATAAAGCCAGACAACTTGGCATGGAGCATATGTTCTAAAATTGTATGCAGATACCAAAGGCGATGGAAAAGCAGACGAGAGCATTTCAAAGATTAAAATGCCTTTTGATTGCGCTGTGTTACGTCCTGTGTTGCAGACAGGCACTGTCAGAATCAGTAGCTTTATAAATTATGTTTGTACAGCATAAAAGGAATGGCGAAGTATATTTCAAATTTTGTTTTGAAAGCACTGATTACCATACATCTTTGAAATTAAATTTTCTCAGGGTTCACCTTTAAACTCTTACCCTGCTCTCAGAGAAAAAGAAAAGAAAAATTCTCCTTCACAATTCCACCCCAAGTTAAACTGCAGATAAACATTAGAAATCACACAAATGAATTATGTTACGAGTCTAATATCTCTTTACCGAATATTCTCCTCCTTTTTTGTCACTACTACAAGTAACTGAGTATCACCTGTATATTTTCATAAATATAATGGAAAGGCTAGTGTCTCCAACAGCACTTTGCTTCTGCTCATCTGATAATGCAATCATCAAGATTTCATTATAGCATAATAAATGTTTGAGGAATGAGTGAATGGAATGTCAGATCCAATTCTCTGCTTTTCTTTTGATTAATATTAAATTTTCTATAGTTCTCTCTTCTTTGTGACTACTTCATTTGATAATTAGTGAACAATTCTTCCTCAGAAATCTTTTTTACCATATATTTTGCCTGCAGGCTGAAGATACCATTGAGGTGTTTTTTTTCATTGCAGATTTGTGAATTATGTATAAAAAGGGCACTTTTGGCATGCATTCATTCAAATTGAGTAAGGTTAAGGTGAGTAAGAAATTTTCTCACAGTTGTAATTACTGAATTCCCACTGTCACAATAGAAACCTTTTTCAAAAAGTGAAAAGAACCAACGGTAGTAAAATGACCCCAAAACTTTAACATTCACATTAAAATACATCATATTATTTATTGTACTGTGTAGTATACAGTATAAAAAAAATGTGGGCTACAGAGTAATCATGGTGCGCATTTAGGATATATGAATAATGGTCCTCAGCGGGATAGTCATGATACCAATCTACAGACGCCTGGTGTTACCACCTAAGTTCCTAAAGGATGGTGCAACTGGTTTTAAAATTTAACTAACGCTGTATCATAGCACACATTTGACTTGTTCCTTGTTTCCAAAGAGTCGTTTGGAGAATCAGCTCTAATCTGATTACACCCAAAATTCCTTACGGGGTTTTCTATGACAATGAGTATGAAAGAGACTAGAAGTGTTTAAAGTGAACTCTTGGAAAGAGGATCTTCTACTGAAATACAATGGAGTGTTTCGTGCAAAGAAGAGTCAGAGCACATAAGCAGTGAAAAGGTTCCCAGAGTGAGCATGGGTACAAAGTTCTTCGATTGCTTATGGGTTCGATGCAAAATACCCTGCCCAGCTGGTGTGGCTCAGTGGATTGAGCACCGCCCCATGTACCAAGAGGTCACCGTTTGATCCCCAGTCAGGGCACATGCTAGGTAGGGGGTGTGCAGGAGGTAGCCGATCAATGTTTCTCTCTCATCTTACATTGATGTTTCTACCTCTCTCTCCCTTTCCCATTATCTTTCTCTAAATAAATAAATAAATAAATAAACAAACAAACAAAGCAAAACAAAACAATTATAACGTATTAAAAAAAATACTTGTCTCTATTGGTGGCACTCACTTATATCATTGGCTCTTAGCTCAAAAAACATATATCATATTGGAACTTGCAAGTACTATTACCTGCACTTTTTTCTGGTCCTTCCCAGTTATGTAGGCGAATGTGATTTTGCCTTTTTTACTCTGAGGAGTCTTAAATGCGCCTCTAAATACCAGCTAGCGTGCGTTTCTGCCATTTTTGCTGTGTGACTGAGCCCAGGGAGGTGTTCTGCCATGGGAGCCGTGAGGAAATCCTGATTACATCCAGTATCATTCCCGGTGCACAGGGGCTGCAGCTTGAAGTTGGGGACCAGCTCCACCTGCATCCCAGCCCCAATGCCAGCACCTGCAGCTCCTCATTGGAAGGCTGCCCGAAGACTGCCAGGACGTCTCTCCTACATCCACAGAGACAGGTAAGCACCAGGCAGTCCTGTCACCTGCCTACCCTGAGCCCTTACCGAAGGAATGAAGACACGTAAATCCTCAAGCCCCATTGCCTCCTCACTGGAACGACTCTCTGCTGTGCCTTGCCTGGAGAGCGCTGTCCTGCAAGACTGAGACATGCTACCCCCACCTCCTCTGAGATTTTCCTGGATATCTTACTATTGCTTCTCTTCCTTCCAATCCATGACTGCTTCCCTACCCTGCTCCTGGATTTTGCCAGGAACACTTCCTAATAAATATTCACATCAATCCCGTCTCAGGCAGAGCTCCTGGAGACAGGTAACTATTAATAGTATTACTAAGGGTGATTGAAAATAACACAAAGACAAAAAACAGTTTTCTTAAAAGTTATACAAAATGGTAGAAAGCAGGGATCAAGCACACTAAGTCCTCATTAAATGTCATCAGTAGGTTCTTGGAACTGAGGCAAAATGCCATATAATGAAACCAATTTTACCACAGACGAATGGATATAGACCAATGTTAGGTTCCTATAGCATCTCATCAATATTACAACAAAATAACACTCAAGAAAGTGATGCTATTTAAAGACCTGCGGTATGGAAATTTAAAGGGAAATAAAGTTGCCAAATTTCCAAAAGGCTTTGAGTGTCAAGAAAAGCTTGTAATTCATTTGTTAGAGAGTCACTTCCCATTTGAATGGTTTTAAGTAGAAAAGCCATAGCATACACGATTTTAAACGTTTAGCTTGAATAATTCAGTAAAACCATCATTAAAGTCTTACAACTTTTCTGTTCTTTATGGATGCAAGTGGGACCTCTTCAAAACCAGCAGAGATGCTGTGCTTTGTAATCATATTTTCTCTCCAAATATGGTATGAAGTGCATCGAAGAAATACTGACAACTAGCCAGAATCTGTCCGCTCTGAACTGCAGGTGCAGTCTGAAAATGAGCACACACACACACACCCCTGCTCTCAGTCAAATGCTCGCCAGTCCTTAAGGGGACCGTGGCAGCATGCGAACACTCACACTTCAACGTCATATGCAAGTCGACATTAGTCTCCAGATGACTTACGCCTCTTCCCTAGTATCCCGTTGTTCTGTATGGCTATCACTCCAAGCTATATGCTCCGGTACACATTTCTAAAGCATATTTTATCTTTAGACCACAAGATAACAGCGAAATGTTTCCAGGCATGGACATATATAGTTTCATGACCGCAGTGACATTCTCTTTGAGGCGGCATTTCCACCTCCAGCTAACAGAACCCACCATTACGATGGCTTTCTGATAAAGGATATTTGCTATTTATTTCTTGGCTACAGATGGAGTTCAGTGCTCTAGGGGCTGGAATATTGCTGCCTGACCATTTATAAAGGTCCTCATGTTTGAAGGACTTGACATTTAAACCGACAATTCTCACCCTGACTGCGCAGGGGAATCAATCAGGAGTTTAAAAAAGAAAATATGAGCCCCTCGCTCCATCCCATCCTATTAACTGGCAACGGTTTGTTTTTAAAAGCTCTCTAGGTGATTCTCAAGCAACCAATGCTTTAGACTGGTAGGTCTGAATCTGAGTTACATCATTTTTTCATCCTTTCCATTTCTTTCTTTATTTAAAAAAAAACTTTTAATGTTGACATTATTGCAGGAGTCCACCTTCTCTCCTGACTCAATTTTAATATTAAAATTAAGAGTTGGTTCAACAATTAAAAACAATGATACACTTGTATAATTCCTGTCAGTTTATAAAGTATTCTCACAAATATCATCCCTATGAGACAAAAATAGTATTTATTTTAATCATTTTAAAGAAGAGGAAACAAGTCCTAAGAATGTGTTTGGGACGTATGAGAGGCTGAAGAATAATAAATAGAACCAGATACAACTGCTAATTCCAAAGACAGAGGAGGTCCCGTCTATCAAGTATCAAGGAATACACTTGGTTTGATGCTTGGAAACATAACAGTCTGAGTGGGAGGAAAAGATGAAGCAGTGGAGAACAGAGGATTTTTAGAACGTGACACTGGTCTGTATGATACTATAACGGGGAACACATGGCATTAAAATTTTGTCCAAACTTGCAGAATGCATAACCCTGAGTGCATCCTAAAATTAACTATGGACTTTGGGTTTTATGATGTGCCAATGTAGGTTCATCACTAGTAATAAATGCACCACCCTGGTGGGGGATGCTAATAACAGGCAGGATGTATATGGGGCAATCTCTGTACGTTTCTCTCAATTTTGCTGTGAACCTAAAACTGCTTTAAAAAAAATTGAGTCTCTTAGGGAAAAAAAACAAACCTCCTTCAGACCTCTTTGTTGAACAGTAAAACAAAGGGTTCTGGAATGTTTTAATGTGAGCTAAGGAGATCATTATTATTGTAAGATTTAATCCTTTCCACCATCTTTCAGCAAATTGGCATCTGCACATTGAGAGTTTCCCAAGTCAGCTTGTGATAAAAACCTACCAAGACTGTAGACTATGCTTCCTTTGCACACGTTCATTATGTGGGTATAGTTGTGCACTAAGGTGGATACAAATGCACTGATGATGGTAACCCAGGCTGATGTAGAGAGAGATGCAAGCGCGACTAGAAAGTATTAGCCTTTTAGCCAAGGTACAGAACTCCAAGGTAAAGAATCTGTGCCTAGCCCTAGCTGGTTTGGCTCAGTGGATAGAGCATCGGCCTGCGGACTGAAGGGTCCCAGGTTCAATTCCGGTCAAGGGCATGTATCTTGGTTGTGGGGACATCCCCAGTGGGGGATGTATAGGAGGCAGCTGATCGATGCTTCTCTCTCATCGATGTTTCTGACTCTCTATCCCTCTCCCTTCCTCTCTGTAAAATATCAATAAAATATTTTTTTTAAAAAAAGAATCTGTGCCTAGTCAACAATGTCCCTCAGTTCTTAACCACCCTACACAGTCTAGACTGAACGACCCATAAGGGCATATTCAACCTTGTCCCAATCTCCAAATATCTAGTGCCTGCCAGAGAGTGGGCACACACTAGATATTTGTAATGATAGAATAATCAGGGTGTGTGTGTGTGTGTGTGTGTGTGTGTGTGTGTGTGTGTGTGATGGGATGGGAAAGCTTCTAGGAAACAGATTTCTAACTGTATTTTCCATTAGCCTTCTCACCAGGAAGCTGGGGTTTGAAGGATATTGAAACCATGAGTCCATGCGCATATTGCTTGCTACCTTTTTTCTCTGAGGAATCCACTGCTCCCCACATCCTGTATCAACCAAACTTCCCTTGGACGCAATGTTGCTGTAAAATCATTTTCATTCCCATTAACATCCTTGTTTCATAACAATTGAGATAATATCACCTCTAAAAGGCAAAATATAGAACACAAAGGATTAGAAGTCTATGCAACAGATGTCTACAAGTTAGACAAGATAATTTCAAGAAAAACCCATGTGGTAGAGATTTCAAATAAAAACAGCAGCATAGCTACATACATCTCTCCATTACTTGGACCCCTGATCTGATAAGAATAGAAACAAGTAGGAGCTCACTTTTTTAGGGCACTGAGCATCTCTGAAAGTTGAAAAACCAGCGTGGTACCTGCGTTCTCTTCCAGGATGTGCTGCAGCCTTCCCAAGATGAATGGAGTAACATTCAGGATGACATGGGAGCCGCCCTGGCCTTGGAGAGGAACCTGAACCAGGCCCTTGTGGAGATGCAGGCCCAGACCTCCACCCACACGGGCCCTCGTCTCTGTGGCTTCCTGTAGAACCACTTCCTGGATGAGGAGGTGAAACTCACCAAAAAGATGGGCGACCCCTGACCTACCTCTGCAGGTTGAGCTCACCTTTTCAGCAGTGATGCAAAAGCATGGCCCTCAATAGTGGCAGGAGGAGGAATTAAGTAAGCAAGGAAAACCATTTGTTCAAGCCAGTTCCCCAGCCCTTTTTACCACTTCTGGGTTTAATACACCCAGAGATGACAAGAGTGAAAGACTAACTCCGACTCAGCATATGCACACTGAGTTCTGCTCTAGGTTCAACACATCAGTGGGGGGAAAAAGTAGTTTCTTTTGATAGGGAAATATAAGCTGCATACAAAACATTCATGTAAAAATACAATTATAAAAGCACAGTTATAAGAGTAGCATGGAAAGAATTAAAAAGAGAGAGAGATTAGCATGAGTCACATAGACTTGGTAAAGCTTACATAGGAAAAGAAAGAAGAGTATTTGAAGAGGCTGAAGAAAAAAGAAAGCAAACCAGTTTATATATATATGTTAAACATAGAAACCAAAATTTTATGTAATTTTGTCAAACAGTCTTTCTTCTTTAGAGCCTTTTATCATCACTGATATGGTGTCTTCTCTATAACTACCAGAAGTATGAGTTATATAATAAAATCAAGAAAATGAAAAGCAACACAAAATGTTCAATTCACTTGTAATAAATAATACAGTATTTGGCATAAGTATAAAAGGAAAATACATCACATAGGACAAAAATTGTTAAATCTCTACTTCTCATGTCATTTTTTCTATCATTCTTTTTGATGACTGCATGTCTACTTATGAAATGTTAAAAAATTATTACATTTTGTTTCTGTCAAGAGACTTTTGAATTATTTGAATTTCATACCTTTTTCCTCCACTATCACATCTGACTAGATTCTTCATATTATTGAATTGTTGTATTATGGAAGATGTCACATTTGACACTATTTGCATTCAGACGTAATTCAGAAATACAGCAAACTATCAGCAAAGAGAAATGAAGTACATATATTGATTTTACTCCAAGCATGTAAACCTATACAGTTGACCCTTTAACAATATGGGTTTGAATTTGCGCAAATCCACTCATATGCATATTGTGTTCAATAAATTCTGTAAAAGTACCTTTTCCTTCCTTATGATTTTCTTAATAACATTTTTTCTCCAACTTAATTTATTATATTTATTATACAGCATGTAATACATATAACATATAAAATATGTGTTAACTGTTTATGTTATCAGATAGTAAGACTTCCAATCAGTGAGTGGGCTATTCATAGTTAAGTTCTTGAGGTGACCTAAGTCATACCTAGATTTTCAACTGCACAAGCGTTGGTGTTCCTAATCCCCACATTGCTCAAGGGTCAACTATAATCAGAATATTCCTCTTCAACACCTCTATTTAGTCTCAAAAGCCTAAAATGGATGTGGGGAGGTAGAAGAGAGGGTAAATAAGGGACCAATAGTGACAGAAAAAGATCTGACTTTGGATGGTAAGTACATAATAAAATATATAGATGATGTATTAGAGAACTATACGCTTGAAATCTATATAATGTTATTAACCAATGTCACCCTAATAAATTCAGTAAATTTTTTTAAATTAAAATACATAGATATTCTTAAAAACCTAAAATGCTCCTCAAAAATCAAAAGGTATCTACTCAATTAAAAAATAAGCTGTTTCCAATTAACATCTTAACACATTTTTTTTTTATCAGATGAAGTTGATTTCTTTAATATTCCTCTGTCAGTCAAACTAAGTAACCTAGTTCAGCTTCACTTGTTGAGATTTACCCACAGGGCTGCCACCTACAATAACAAATATCTCCTCAAATAATTTCAAGTTGGAAACGATTCTTGAGGAAGTGTATCTCTAATACTGAAAAAATATGGAAGCTATTTGGTGATATAGAAATAACTCAAACTTGTACCTCAGAAATTATCACATCTCTTAGACTTATACAGCAAGGTTGGAATTAATTAATTCTATGCCACTAGTATAGTTTCGATAAATATGTAAGCTTTGACATCAAATCTAGATTGGTAACTTTTTTCAGACAATGTCATTCATGATCAAACAATATGTCCATAAGGTATGATGAAATCCTGTCCACTACCTCCATACATATGTCCTGGTGCTAATCTAAGCCTATATGGCCTGAAAGTTATTTTGTCTCTTTAGAAAACTCATATATGCATTAGCTACCTCAGAGTGATTCAGGGGAAATAATTAGACTTTTCGTAGAGACCAGCAGCTAAAGGAGATTTGGGCAGCAGTTGCAGAGAGTGGGAGAAAAATAATCCTAAAAATGGTGATTCAAACTCAGAATTCCAATATCTTGAAGATATTAGTGAAAACCAGGTAGAACTAATAACTCCTCCCTCATAACCGATGTTTTAGCCAGACATTTAGCCCTTCAATATGCCCTGTATATCCGCTTCCTTCTCCCAACCCTTTAGCCAACTCATCTTCATCTTCAAGACTTAAAGCAATTATCATTTTGTTAAAAACAAAACAAAACAAAACAAAAAAACATTATCCAACTCTCCAAGTCATGTTTGGCTATCCTATTATATATCTATATATATAAAAGCCTAAATGACCATTAAGACTAAATGACCGGAACGACCAGTTGACCAGTATGATGTACACTGACTACCAGAAGGCAGATTCTCAATGCAGGAGCTGCCCTGGTGGTCAGTGCGCTCCCACAGACAACCTCCCTCGGCCCTCTCCCCCCCAACCCCCCACCAGCCGCCCCCCCCTCCCATGACCCCGCCCCTGACCAGCTGCCCCCACCCCACTGCTTCTCACCCAGCCAGCCTGCCAAACTTCTGCAGTCCCTCCCTCCACCTAGCTGGACCCCGACAGGCCTCAATCACCGGCAAGGCCAAAGGACCCCCCCACCCGTGCACGAATTCGTGCACCAGGCCTCTAGTTCTGTTATATTATCCTGTAACCCCTCCTTAACATTTAGTATACAATACTATATTGAAATTGCCCATTTATTTAGGTCTATTCCACATCAGACAGTAACTAGAAAAATAAAATAATCTAGTTGGCTATCAGGCATATAAGGTGTTAGTGTTACATCAAGAAAGATATATTGAGGAATTTCTTATTCACAATTGTGTTTCTTGCCTCTAGCCCAAAGATTGGCCAATAGGAGAACAATGAAGTATTTGTTATCTGAATAAGGAAGGTTTTTTTTGTTTTTGTTTTTTAAATGTGTCTCAGGAAACCAGTAATCTAACGCATAAATTGCAGGACTGAATACATAATATCAGGACCTGGTTATTAGGTTTAGGATATAAGACTAAACCAGAGAAGTGGAAGGAGGCTCACTGCTGGAGCCCAAGTAGAAATTCAGAGCCAACTGTAGACACACTTATGGATTCACTAAACTAGTAGCATTTAAGGGCCCCTGAATGTCCCTAGTTTCTGAACAAGGATGATTCTCCAGCATGGAGTAGAGTTAATCCTGTAAGCGGGGATTAAATTTTGAACTATAGAAGAGAATTAAATTAGTCATCATTGCCGAGGACATCCAGATCCTGAAAGTGGTGATGTTTCCGTAAAGTCCATAATAATAGATTGAGCTAATTATTTATACACTGTTATGGAGTAAATGTTCGCATTCCCCCAAACTTCCTATGGCAAACCTCTAATTCCCAATGAGATTGTATGTGGAGTCAGGACCTTTAAGGAGGTTATAGTGGTTAAATGAGGTCATGGGGGTGGGGGTGGTCCTAACCTGACAGAACTGGTGCCATAGGAAAAGGAAGAGATTCCTTATCTCTCTCTTTCTCCATGATCTGAGGACATATGAAGAAGGAGGCATTTAGAGTTCAGGAAGAGAACCCTCACCAGGGAAGTCCATCTTGGTCTTGGACTTTCCAATCTCCGGAACAGCGAGAAATAAATTATTTTAGCCACCCATACCGGTTTTTGTTACACTGGCCCTAGCAGACCAATATATATACCATAATTAATTTTTGTGTATAAAGCCTCAAAATAAATTGAACAAAGTTTATTTGTCCTGTCAGCATTATTTTGCCACCTTGCAGGAAGGGGAAAAGAGCAAACCTGGATAGCTACTGCTGTCGGTAAATAGATCGTACTCCTAAACTCACAATGAGCTAATTAACACTTCTATTTCATCTGCTATGGAATTTGCCCGTGATCTGCTAACAGCATCCCACAGTTTAGTGGCCAATACAACGGAACTCTCAATGAGGCTTTCTGGGCCCATCCTGCATCTGTCATTCTGTAAAAGTCACGCTATAGCTGTTCCCAAAAACGCATGACCGACAAGGTTACACAATAACTGAGCCAAGGAGGCTCCAGCCAAGGTCTTAACGATGACAGAGGATCCCTTGGCTGTTGCTACTGCTAGTCTGGGTTTTGTTTCATTTTTCCTTTTGCTGATGAAAATGACTGAAATGTCCTAAAAATCCTCAGCGGCCTGGGCGCTGAGGGTCATTCAAGACAGTCTCCGCAGTTGTTGGAGTGGAGTGGTTCCCTTGGTTTTTGGTTGCATGAGACTGTCTTCAGGATACGGAAGCCCTACCCAGAATGTCACATCTGGGAACCCTCTTCAGGCTGTGTAGAGCCTCGCTGCTGCCGATGGATGGAGGCCATATAAGAAAGTTACTGAGATGTGAATTACCCTCATAACTGGATTATTATTCCCTGACGTTGAAAGAGCAGAGGCTGTCTGGGTTCCAGAGGTGCTGTATCAGATGATAGCATTATAAAGTAGGTCCTTCCCTTCAGCCGATCTATCCCTATTTAATTATTATGGCTAAAAATGATGCACTGTATTCTGACATCTCACTATCACAACATTCACTATAGGATACGGTTTGGTATCGGGTCAGTTTATTTTGAATTCCATCCAAGAGTTATTGAATTAAGAATATCTAAAGTACCTTCTTATGAGATGATCTTACTGGTAAATTGGTCCCAAGGAGAGTGCTGTGTTAAAGTTCCAAAAGATATGGCCCAAAAATAAAAAGGAAAATTTTAAGTTTCTTCTTTCATTGATGTACATATACTGCCCTACCCACACCTTTCAGATGAAGCAACTTTCTTAGGGCTTCAGGATTTTGATTGGAATTGCCATTGCACTTAAAACACGGCCCTGGTTGGTAGGACTCAGCTGACTGAACATTGTCCGTTAAACTAAAGATGGCAGGTTGGATTCCCAGTCAGAGCGCAGGTTCTATCCCCAGTCAGGGCTCTTGAGAAAGGCAGCCAAAGCAGCCAATTGATCTCTCTCTCTCTCTCTCTCTCTCTCTCTCTCTCTCTCTCTCTCAAAACTAAAAATACAAAAACTAAAATAATAAAAAATATACACAAACACAAAAGGAAGATGTCCTAGTTTGTAACCTCAGCCAACAGTAAAATGGAAAAAACAGTAATAATTCTAAAAGAATAATTCATTTTCCTTTTGCATAAAGCTATAAAATCCTATCTAGAATATATTCTAAATATTTTTCTAATTGCCTGATAGTAAACATTCAAAAGAGGTACATAAAGTATTAAAGTACAAAAAAAAGGTAATGAAGGGGTTCTTTGTACCACATACAAATCCCAGGATGATGAAATAAAGTCTTAATGCACACTCTTTTCCCTTTTGGCACCCAAAACCAGGGTAAATTTTGGATATTCAAAAATATCTGTATAATGTATTTATGTTTTTCTAAGTACTATAAAAGTTGAATAATGTGTATTTTAAAACCGGAAAAAGTATCTCAAATACATTTTAGATCTTTCACATCAATGACCTTTTGTTCTTTATTTTGAGATTTGTATTAATTACTAGAGGTCAGATGCACAAATTCATAAACCACGGGCCTGCAAGATTGGGCCAAAACTGGCTCTCTGACTTCCCGAGGGGTCCCAGATTGAGAGAGGGTGCAGGCCAGGCCAAGGGACCCCACCAGTGCACAATCAGAGCTGGGGAGGGACACAGGAGATTGGTCAGCCAGGGAGAGACCGTGGGAGGGCTCCAGGGTATGTCCAGCCCGCCTCCTTGCTTAGTCCTGATTGGCCAAACCTCAGCAGCAAGCTAACCTACCAGTTGGAGTGTCTGCCCCTTGTGGTCAGTGCACGTAATAGTGACTCATCAACTGTCTGCCCTCTGGTGGTCAGTGCATGTCATAATGAGTGACTGAGCAGCCTTAGCATATCATTAGTATATTATGCTTTGATTAGTTGAATGGACCACCAGACGACAGGACACTTAGCATACTAGGCTTTTATTATATAGATATAAATTGTTATTTGGAATTATAAAACCATAATCTGGTTAAAACAATTATAAATTCACCCTCAATCTAACATAACTTGTGGCATACATATGTGAGACTTTGCTTAGAGTTTTGCAAGCTTGAATATCCATCTCTAAACGAAAGAAAAACTGTTTCATTTTCCCTCCTATGGGTTGTATAATTTCTTGGCACAAGAGATATAATTTATATGTAAATTTTATGAATACAACTTTCAGAGTTTGAAAAAGTAAATATTTTTAGTAACATCGTATACCCATATGAAGAATATAGCATTTGCCTAAGTGCTCTTTGGATATTAGCAGTAATTAAACATACAAAACCATGTATATTTAGGCGCACACAAAGAATTTGTCAATCACAGTTCCTGCTATATTTACCGAATTCTACAGGTTAGAAAGAAACTAAGGAAAAGCTTTGGAGTTTATTATGTTATCCACAATTTTATGTCAAAAATAACATCTATTTATTTAAAAACATGGAAAACAAAAATTGTAACCCATTTATTTTTAATCATGTCCAGTTACAGGGATAGTTTTTGGACAGTTGATTTATTTTTAAGGGGGTTATGCTTAGTATTTTTCTTCTATTTTTAAAATGTTTTACTTATTGACTTGAGAGAGAGAGAGAGAGAGAGTAAAAGCAAGAGATAGAAAACATTGATTTGTTATTCCACATATCAATGGATTCATTGGCTGATTCTTGTATATGACCTGATCAAGGATCGAACCCACAGCGTTGGTGTACCAAGACAATACTCTAACCAACTGAGCTACCCGGGCAAGACCTCAGTATTTTTTTTATTGACATATGAAACATTTTTCAAAGTAAATTTACTTCTATCTTTTAAGAGGCCTTCTGATTGTGACAAGTGATATTTTGAGCATAAGAACATCTTCTTTCATAATCATTCCTATAGGATTTCTGTTATTAAGCCTTCAATAAATACCTTGCAAAATAAAAAAGGAGACTGGAAATACATACAGTTTTAACCATACAGTTATAAAAAATATTATTATTAACAGCAGTGCTAAGAAGGAAAAAAAGCAGGATGAAGGGAAGGTTTAATGGCCAATATGATAACAAATTTTGAAAGTTAGAAAATCAATGAGCCATTAATGGTAACAATAAATTATATAAACTTTTGAAATGCAAAATAAAGCAAAAATATATATGCTCATTTTGCATTGCTTAGGTGTAACCTATATGAAGGACAAGATTGGAGTGCAATCTCTCTAAACACACTTAAGCACCTAATGTTGTCTGCTACCAACATTTTCATAAATGGAGAATTTCTCTAAATCAAGTCAAAATAAAAATAGAATTTTTACATAGAAGGAATCCATAAAGCACTCAAAATAACTTCATTGTGTTTTTCTTATATTGCTAACAACATTATCTACTCTAATAAAAGAATAATATTGAAATTAACCATTTCTCTGGGATGCCTAAGCCACGCCCACCAGCCAAGCCATGCCCATCAGCCTATCAGAGCAGCTGTATGCAAATTAACCCAGCCAAAATGGAGGCCAACCACCATGGAACTAGATCAAACAGAAGGCTTCCATTGCACCAGGAATAAACTGTCTGCCTAGGCCGGCTGGGCCTCTCTCTGCTCAAGGCAACATAGTTGCAATTATAGAAGCCACAGAGCTGAAACAAATAGGAGGCTTCATTACCTGCCTAGGCTCAGCTTAAAGCAACAGTGTTTCAATTATAGAAGATAAATAAACCCCAGAAACCTGATTCCAGCCAGCCTTGCTGGGACATTGGGAAAATGGGAGCTGTGGGAAGCCTGAAAATGGCCCTCAGCCCTGCACCCAGGCACCCCAGTAGGGACCCAAAACCTGAAGGGGATGTGGCCAGCCTGAAAACAGCCCTCAGCCCGTCACCCAGGCTTGCCACACCCCCATGCGGTGAGGGTCCACACTGGAGGGGTTGGGCAACCTGCAAACAGCCCTCAGACCCTCACCCAGGCTGGCCAGGCACACCAGCATGTGGACATCCCCTGAGGGGTTCCAGACTGCAAGAGGGCACAGGCCGGGCTGAGGGATCTCCCGAGTGCACAAATTTTTGTGCACCAGGCTCCTAGTAGTAATTATAAATGTCACAACTTTGAAACTTTCACTTAGATACTGTTTCTTTTTTTTTTTTTTGGAGTATTCAGGCTTTGAATTCTTATGACCTTTCACAATCCTTTGCCACTTCAGGTTTAGGATGTGAGGGTGTGCTCTGTCCTGCCAACCTCCTGAGCTGTCAAACAGGACATGCAGAGGGAGCCTGAGCAGGACAGGATGGTTGCTGTCCTGGGTTCCTGAGCTGCTCCACTCCCCGAACCAGAAGCATGACCAGAGAGCTGAAACTGCAATCCCTGTATGAGCAGCAATTCTGCAGGTCAAATGGTAAGAGAGGATCTTCACCCACATCCAAAACAGTGCACTGCTAGCAGCATCCTTATGCGTTCAAAGCAAGAGAGAATGAGTTCTCTAATCTAACCTTGAGAGGAAAATTGCCTTTTCCTAGCACACAGGGTGAACTCTCAACTCTCTGAAAGACACTTGATTTCAAATGTACATTTAAAAGGAAATTACCTCTTTAATAAAGATCCCCAGGTTCCCAGCTCCATTCAGCAGAACTGTAATAAAAACGCTGCTTTAACATAATGATCCCTCCACGCGCCGTGTTTGCTTACTGTGTCTCTATTGACAGACTGTTTTGCCTGAGGCACATTTATTTTTACTCTGTATGGGAAATGAAATAAATATATTAGTTATTTCTTATCAAATAGCATTTTACAGTGTGTTGTGTGTGTTTTTTTTCAAATATAAAATCAAACACTTTCCAAAGAGTAGAAATTTGACATAACTCAAATAAAAAATGACTACCTTCATTCAGCCGGCAGCAGATATGAATAAGATAACTTTCATATCAAACACTGGTTTAGTGCTCTCTTGATCAACAACGAAAGGACAAGGACACTGTTAAATTATATAAATCATCCCTTAGAATTTATGAGGTAATAAAAGCTGAAAATATAAGTTCATAAAAAAGAGTTTGTAAAGTAGGATCCAAACTCACTTCAGCTAATTTATCATATATACAAGAGGACCAGTGCACAAAAATTTGTGCACTCACGGGGCGGGGGGGAGGGGGGTGGAGGGGAATCCCTAAGCCTAGCCTGTGCCCTCTCGCAGTCTGGGACCCCTTGGGGGATGTCCACCTGCTGGCTTAGGCCCACTCCCCAGGGAATCATGCCTAAGCTGGCAGTCAGACATCCCTCTGGCAGCCCAGGAACCCTCGGGGGATGTCCACTTGTGAGTGGGAAGCAGGCCTAAGTTGCAGTTGGACATCCTTAGCGTTGCTGAGGAGGCAGGAGAGGGTCCTGCCACCACCACTGTACTAGCAGCTGTCAGTCTGGCTTGCGGCTGAGCAGAGCTCTCCCTGTGGGAGTGCACTGACTATGAGGAGGCAGTTCCTGCATTGAGCATCTGCTCCCTGGTGGTCAGTGTGTGTCATAGTGACCAGTCATTCCCAGTTGTTCTGCTGTTAGAGTCAATTTGCATATTACCCTTTTATTATATAGGATAGAGGCCTGGTGCATGGGTGGGAGCTGGCTTGTTTGCCCTGAAGGGTGTCTTGTATCAGGGTGGGAATGCTGCTGGGGTGCCTGACCAGCCTGGGTAAGGGGCTGATGGCTGTTTTCAGGCTGGCCAAGCCCCCCAGTGTGGACCCTCACCCCATGGGGTTATGGCCAGCCTAGTTGAGGGGTTGAGGCCTGTTTTCAGGATACCCATAGCCCCTTCAGGGTGGTGGGGTCCTGCTGGGGTGCATGGCCAGCCTTAGTGAGGGGCTGATGGCCATTTTCAGGCTGGCCATGCCCCCCCCCATGACCCAAGCTTCCCGTCTCTTTTTTTTTTTTTTTTTTTTTTTTTTAGCACCCCTGGCTGGAAGCAGGAATCTGGGATTTATTTATCTTTTATAATTGAAACTTTGTAGCCTTGAGAGGAGCCCAAGTCTGGCCAGGGCAGGCAGGAAGCTTGGCTTCCTCCATTGCCAGGGGCAACCCAAGCCTCCTGCTTGCTCCAGCTAGTGGTTGCCACCATCTTAGTTGGGTTAATTTGCATACTCAGTCCTAATTGGCTGGTGGGCATGGCTTTGTGGGTGTAGCAGAGTGATGGTTAATTTGCACGTTTCTCTTTTATTAGTGTAGATTAGCAACAAAAAGTTTGACTTCAGGATTTTAGCTTGTACTTATCATTTATTAGAACATCATATTTACCTTAATGCAGTTCTATTTATCGTAAGATAAAAGAGAAAGTTAAAATTCCCTTAATCACTTCAGCATTCATAAGATAAACTTTTGGCATTAGATTTCTAATCTTTTATGGAAAATGCTATTAGGGTATAATTTTCTTCCTATTATATGCCATTTTCAAAGCCTGGCTTCTTTCTTAAGATCCTATTGGCCAGAAATATTTGTATAACTTTAAAAAAAACAAAACAAAAAAAAACTTGTCACCCTAACTGATTTGGCTCAGTGGATAGAGCGTTGGCTTGCGGACTCAAGGGTCTCAGGTTCAATTCCAATCAAGGGCATGTACCCTGATTTCCGGCACATACCCAGTGGGGAGTGTGCAGGAGGCAGCTGATCGATGTTTCTCTCTCATTGATGTTTCTAACTCTCTATTCCTCTCCCTTTCTCTCTGTAAAAAAAATCAATAAAATATATTTAAAAACAAACAAACAAACAAAAAACTTGTCTTCTTTCTCAAATCAAAACCAAGTTCCATCTATAAAACTGCCCACAATTAGTGCCATTATTTCCATACACAAAGACTTGCAGAAAAGAATATATTGAAAGCCAGTTTTCACATCACTTTCCACTGAACAGAATGTCCCACAGTGGAAGAGTGATTAAAACTATCTCAGAATTCCTCTAAGGAAGAAATAATCCAACACCGAAATGAACAATAGTAATGGGGGGAACTTCAGAAAGAGAAATGGCAGTGTAGTAAGAACTTTGGTGTTATTCTGAGTGATAAGAGAGATAAGTGTAATTTTGAATGGAGGAAATACATACTTTTTGTTAATATAATCACTCAAAATACTGTGTTAAAGATAGACTCTGTCACCTGGGTAGAAATCAAGTAACCATGAAACACATATTTACCTTTCAGTTATCCCAAAACTATTGATACCATTGTAATTAGCTAATCATTAATAACAGGAATGGAGCAGAGGGAAGGCAGACATTATAATCATGTTCCCTGCAAAACTCCAGGGGAAAAGGACTGGACAAAGGGATGCCCAGTAAAGCTGGGATGACGAGGGAAGGTGTTTTCTGTCAGTCACACCCAGAAGCAGAGGTCATTGGCCAGAATAGGTGTGGCCACTACGAGCCAGTGAAAATTTTAGAATGCATAAGCCCCTCAACAAAGGAATTCTCTCTTTCGGCTCTTGGTTTTTGGCTTTTGGCTCAGTGGGCCCTCTCGTTCCCTCTTCCTTGCATTCACCTGTGATTCCTCCATGGCCATGGGGCCCTGTGGATCCCACATGGGGTGATGGGCTGCAGCGGGGAACAGAAGCTGAGCTAGCCTTCTGCTGAACTGGACTGCCCCAACATGGAGTGGAAACTCTGAACACTGACTCTGATTCTGGCCCTATTAAAGCCACAGCTACACTTGAAGGGACAATGGGAAATGGGGCCTTGGAAATTCAGGGATCCAATTCCACAAAACAAACTCATTCTTCTGTGCATGTCTCAGAAAGTTATTCTTTCTTGTGATATCTTAAAAATTCCACCCCCTACCTACATCTACACAATGGAATACTATGCTGTGGTAAAAAAAGGAGTTCTTACCATTTGCAACAGCGTGATGGAACTGGAGAGCATTATGTTAAGTGAAATAAGCCAGTCAGAGAAAGATAGATACCACATGATCTCATAAGTGGGATATAATGATCAACATAAACTGATGAACAAAAAGAGATCCAGAGGCAGAGAAGCATCGATCAGACTGTCAAACCTCAGAGGGAAGGTAGGGGAGGGTGGGGGTAGCGGGGAGAGATCAACCAAAGGACCTGTATGCATGCATATAATCCTAACCAGTGGACACAGACAACAGGGGGGGAGAGGGCATGAGTGGGGAGTAGGGGCAGGCAATGGGGGGATAAGGAGACATATGTAATACCTTAATCAATAAAGAAATTAAAGAATAAAAAAGACTAGTCTATATTATCATCAGGCAGAAGACATAGAAATGTAAATTAGAGAACAGAAATATAACCACTCTTTATAATTTAAATAAAAATTAAATGAATGCTTTCTGGGAGGAAAAAAAAAAAAAGAATTCCACCCCCGTAAGCAATAGGTGGGGACATGGAATTCTCTGCACAAGAAAGATGAGGACTTGAGAAGAAAAACTGACACACCGTTACAGTTAAAACACTGTGTGGCTATCTCAATCCCCTACCCCCACCCCCCCCAAAAAAAGAGGAGGAGAAGCAAGTTAAATCAAAGTATTTAGATACTCAGACAACTTTCCTCAGAAATTAAAAATAAAGGCTATTGCCAAGGAAACTTTTGGGAATCATAACCACAAAAGATTTAAATATTGCATAATATGCATATATGATATATTCTCAAATATCATAAATATGTATATATGCATATAGATAGATATAAATATTTAGAAAATGCAATTGCAAATTATATTATTTCTGGGTAGATAAATGCAATACTTCAGGAAGACACTAAGGATATCACTATCTATAGACTATCTTACAATAATGGCAACATATGTTGCTAGGAAACCCAGTGAAAAGAAGAAAAATGAAAGTTTCAACCATGTAAAAATCGAATACAAATCTCTAAGCCGAACAAATTCATGTCTGGTCTTTATGCTCTAACCTTTGTGGGACTTGCATTGTTCCATAAAGAATCTTAAATATGCAAGTATGAAACCATGCAGCTACAAAAATATCTGGGATTGTCTAAATTCTTAAATCAATATCTCTATATACCTGTGGAGATAATGGCCATTCATCCATCAGTTGATAACACCTGTATGAAAGATAATACAAACTCATTCATTCATTCATTTGTCATGCACTGATTCATCATTCAAAAAATGTATTGAACACTGATCATTCGTCAGGTAATACAAACAACTGGAGAGAGAAAACTAAGCAATGCACAGTCCCTGTCCACTGAGAAAATAAAATCCATTAGCAGACACAGATACGAACCCAATAATCACACCAAGAAATGTAAGATATTCACTGTCATATGTCCAATAAAAGAGAAATATAAGTTGCTTTAACTGGGTAAAGCTCTCCTGAGGAAGTAACACTTCACAATGATAGTCAGGAATATCTGTTAACTAAGGGAGAAACTAATTCTGAGGATAGAGTTCTATGTCAGAAGGCAGCATTGAAAACACCAAAAGACAGTTTGGCTACAAAAAACAAACAACAAAAAAGAGTGAAAGAGTCTGATTCAGGTAGGAACCAGGCTATGCCTGGTGATAAATCTTATGAAGGAGTTTTGCCTTTATGCCAACAGCAATAGGACAATGGCTTTGAAGAGGTATCAGCAGGGGGATAATGAGATTAGATCTGCAGTTTAAATATTCACTTTGGCTGCTGCATAAAGAGGACAAGAGGGGAGCCAGAGGACAACAGGTCCTGAAGACATGGCTGCAGGAGAGACATGCGCCCAGTCGATACATATACTTAGGAGGTGACATCAACAGGACCAGGTAATGACCGCACGGGAGTGAGGGAAGAGTCAGGAATGACTCTTATGGGACTTGGACCTCCATTTCCTTAACCTTTAAAGTTGTTTGTTTTCTCCCCAGATTTTTGGTCCTTAGTTTGTTTCTTCCCAGGCAAATAACAGGTCACTTTGATATAAGGATTAAGGGAAAGAGGATGTCAAAAGCAATGTCTATGCCTCCAGCTCATGCAGAAATGAGGCATTATCTGAAATAAGGAACCATGGAAACAGTCCAGGGTTCATCTGTCTACTAGTATTTGTTGCTTGCTTGGTTACTTTGGCTTTTTTGGGAAATTAGTTGAATTTTGCTCCTGTTGAATGTGTCAGAGATGACTAGCTGTCAGCCAAAGATTTACACTTGACATTTCATAGTGGGGAACTATTGTGGAAAGTTGCTGGTCTACCAAGTACTGTATTTTCCTAGCCTCCCAGCTCCTTTGCATCGGGCTGGAACCAAGTAGTTGGTTCTTACTAATAGAGACAAACGTAGCAGGCCAGGGAGCTTAAGAAGTGAGCTGTGTATTTTCCAGCTCCTCTTTCTCCAACCACTGGCTTCATGCAAAAATCTACAAGCCTTAAAATAGGGTAAGCTATAAGGATGGAGTCTGCTTCCCTAAAGGACGATGTAGAAGGCCGTCTGCCAACCAGAAACCCTGAACTGGGCTGTTACATGAGGAAGAAATCAAATTTTACTAGGCTACACCGCTTGAATTTTGGACTATGTTTGTTACAGCAGCTAGCAATATCTAACTAATGCATAGAGGTTGGTGTGCCTTTGAGACATCCATGGGAAACTGTCAGGTAGAAGAGATAAATAGATCTGGAGCTCAAGGGAGAACTCTGAAGATTTTAATTTTAGAGTCAACTGGGTAATGATGATAATTAAAGCTGTTGACATGGATGAGATTGCTTAAGGAGAAAATACACTTAGAAGGGGAGAGACTCCTAGACAGGTCTAAGCTAGAAAAGACAACGTCTGCAGGTACAGAAGTAAAAAGTTATTTTCTTACAGATGTAGAGATATAGCAGATGGTTACTGGTGTGGATGAAAAGGGGCCATGTAAACCTGGCAAGCTCATGGGAGGCCTACTTGGTGAGCCTTACAAACTCAGAGACCAAAAGCAACCACATGGGATGATCTGAACATAAAACTTCCCATCTAATAGCTGTCATGGCAGGGAGTCAAGTCCTTGGCCTGTCGCTTCCTTGACAAAGGTCAATCGTTACCTTAAGTGAGCTTGTCTACTGTCTTTTTGCATCTAAGATAACATACCTTTGAAATATCAGCATAATCCCTCTTTTCTCTGACTCCTCATGACACAACCGCTGGTACTAGAGCAGATAACACGAAACCCCTCCTCATTATCCTGTTTCCTGAATACCATCTCTATGTGCTATAAATGTTAACTATTAGCCATCTTGTACCCACCAATATAAAAGAAGTGCTGGTATGTATTTCTCTATTTTGCCTTTTTATCCAATTCCAGAGATTCCCCTGCTTTGCTTTCTCCTATCTCCCTCATCTACCGCCAGTGATTTCATGTAACCCTCCTTACCTCTCCTTTTGCTCTAATATGCAAAATAAGCTGCAAACTGCCATTCTCCAGAGCATTTCCTCAATCCCTTGAGATTTTGCTTCCAGCAGTTGTTGCCATTTTGGCTCAAATAAACTCATAAAAGTTATCTACAGGTTTGAACATTTCTTACATCAACATTGGTATTCACAAGTAACATCTATTCAACGAAAGGTAAGCAGCCTTCCTATATTCCTATTTTTACTCCATGAATATTTATTGAGCACCTACTGTATGTCAGGCACCATTGGGGCACACAGATGCAATGCTTATCAACTTCTCAGAAATATCACCATAATAACTTGTAACAGTAGACCGCACTAAGCCTGAAAGTCAGAGAGATTTTGTTGAGAATCTTTTAAGTTGAGGCCTAAAAGCTTAGCAGGAGCTAAGTTGGCTTCAGTGAGGAAGGTGAGTAGACCATTCCTAGTCTGGGGACAGCATGAAGCTCCTGAGATGTAAAGAACCCTAAGACATTTTTGGAAGTGAACGAGTGACAATGTGTGTGGTGAGGTCAAAGAAAGGACCAAAAGTTAAATAAGGATAAACTCATTCTGGAACCCTTAGGTCCTACAGTAAGAGTTTTGCACTTTATCACAATGGATGACACACAATTTGATGATTTTAAGCAGAGGAAGGGCGCAGAATAGTAACACCAGAATTCTGTTCTGTGTTTGTGATTTTAAGTGGGCTTTATGAGCTCTTTAACAACCTATGCACCCTATTTTATTCCCAAGGAAAAACTCTTCCACAGTTTCAAGCACTTTGTTAAAAATTATTATTAACTCAAACTTTTGCTATTTGAATATTACTGCTCATATATTGTGATTTATAGGATATCTGGTCCCCATCCACAGTCCTGGAATCACAGCTCCCAAAAGCCTTGGAATCTCTTAAGTATTCAGAGTGAGGAAGGTGTGTTTCACTCTGTTAAGGAGGTGACCATTGAACCCCACTCAAGAGTGAAGGCCAGTTGCCATATAATCAGAGGTTTGGGACTTTCAGTCACACACACACACACTGAGACAAGAGGACTGAAGACTGAGTTCAGTTGACACTGGCCGGTGACTTAGTTAATCATGAATATGTAACGAAGCCTTCATAAGTAGACAGGAGGACGGCTCCTTGGCTGGCTTTTTGTCCAAAAACGTCCACATCGGGGAACCAAATGCTTCCGGTGCCACCATGCCAGGCCTCACTCTCCATGAGGCCACAAGCTCCTTTGTTCAGGACCTCACTCCATGTATCTCCTCTGGCTGCTGATTCCTATCCTTTAATATCATTTCTTTATAAGGATATTTATGCTAAAAAATAGGACTATAGTGAATAAATGGCTTTTCTTGGGTTCTGTGGGCAAATAATTGGAGGGAGGAGTCCTGGGAATACCTAATGTACAGCTAGTTGGTCAGAAGTACAGGTAGCAGCTGGGCTTTCGACTAGTACCTGAAGTGGAGGGCAGACTTTTGGAACTGAGTCCTTTACCTGTGGAATCTGATTCTCTCTGGGGGTAGACAGTGTCAGAATTGAGATGAATCCTCTAAAAATCACTTGAGATGTGGGAAGGTTTCCCCATATACTGAGGCCCATTTTCAACTGCAGTGTTTACATTATCCATATAAAGACTTTCAGCCAGCATCACAGTGTCACCATAGCTTCTACAGTGCTTCACCAACACATTTCGGAGCCCTCCTTATGCAGCTCAATTACATTTAACCAATGACACAGCCTGAATGGTCCAGGTAATACAAGGACACATGAGTCTTATTGTCTGCCCTCCAGAAGCTTACTGTTTAGAGGTAGAGAGAGAAAAATAATGTAAAGCCAGTGTTACAAGTTCTAGGCACAAGTTCTAGGTACAGAGGGAAGATGGAGGCCTCAGGGAAGGCAAAAAAAAGTTTAACAGATCGTGCTTGGGTAAATGGCACTCCAAAGCAAGACAAAAGCAAAATCAAATGAGAAACTGAATTTCATGACAATCATAAAGAAGTAAGCACTGAATAGGTAAGTTGATTTAGAATGATCTTCTAGGCCAAGCAAATAATTTTACATATTGATAACCCTTCATAAAATGGCACACACAGCGAACTTCATCTCCCTAACCTTGCACTGTTTCTTCTAACATAGCACTTAAATTTTAACATAATATATGCTTTACATATGTTTATTTTTATTCCCAGTCTTTCCCCATTAGGATGTAAGTTCCATTACCAAGGTTGTCTGTAATCTTCATTGTTCTGTTCACTGAGGTAACTAAAACACCTAATCAGTGCCAAAATAAGTCTCTGAGTCAGCGGTCTTCAAAATGGTTTTTATCGCACATACCTATCAATTAAAACCACTTAAGTTCATATATTATATGTGTACATTGGTTTATTTATATCTGTGTTAACTTCACTAATATATGCATGTATGATAAAAGTCATGCAAAGCAAATATTTTTTTAAAAGAGATTAAAATAATTAGAAATCCTAATAATTTCCTCCCCCCCGCCCACCCCGCTCTCCAGTATATCACCTGCATCTCAAAACATGGTGTCTATTGTCATCACATCCCCTTCCCTGGTGAGAAGACCCACTACTTCCCTGTCTAATCCATTGGCCAGAACTAGTCACAAGGGAGCCTGGGAAAGGCAGTTTTACTGTAGCATCTGTCCTGTCCATAGAGTAATGTCTCCCTCCATCCCCTCCTTAAGACTTGGGTGAGGGAGGTGGGCAGAGGGGCAATGGGGTCTAATTGTCTAATTCTCATAATGAAGCTCATGCTGCTTGGATTGCTATGAATAACAAATTCTTCTGTCTCTGACCCATGAGTCTCATGTCTTCTAATAGCAACCATGAAACAGTAATAAGGTAGAAGCTCTTCTATAACTGAATTAAAGTTCTATAGTCCTGCCCTTGCCAGTTTGGCTCAGTGTATAGAGCATTGGCCGGAGGACTAAAGGGTCCCTGGTTCAATTCTGGTCAAGGACATGTACCCTAGTTGCAGGCTTGATCCAGACGCTGCTTGGGGTGATGTGTCTCTCACATCAATGTTTCCCTCTGTCTTTCTCCATCTCATCCACTCTAAAAATCAATGGAAAAATATCCATTGATTTTCAGAGGAAAAGTGAGAAATAAGGAAGGTAGAAAACATCATGGATTACTTCAAAGAATTGGAAACTGTTTAAGAGACTGGCTGAAGTAATTCAAGCGCATATTATTGCTAACATATGCTAAAATACACAATTAATTTTTTTGTTTTATTTTTTTAATAGTAAAGACTATTTCAGGGCTACAACATTTTTTTTTTACAAATCCCTGCCTTAGAGTTCAGAAGGTAGCTAGAAGACTTAAAAAAAAAACAAAACACACACACACAAACAACAACAACAACAAAAAAAAAAAACAACAGGAATTTTTTTTTCTTCTATTCAAACATATCTTAATTCTAAATTGTTTTAAAAGCCTAATGGCTTTATCACTATTGCTTTAAACTTCAGAATTTAGTGAAAACAGGATATTTATGGGTCATTAGTACCAGTCGCTTTTCAGTCCTCTCAGTTTTACATGCAAGAAGAAGCTTCCAGCCGTTACTTAAAACAGGAGGGTAGCTGCATTAGACTGCCTGAGCAGCATTTTTCACAAAAGGAATCAAGCCATTCTACATTTTGAAAAGATTTTGAAAAGAGAGTTGCAAGATTTTTTTTAGTTTACATCATTATAAATCATAGCAGTATATTGCAATTACCTCCTCACCCTTCCTTACCCTAGTGCCCCATTTTTTAGTTCAATGTCAAAGTCTGTAGAAGATTGGATAAAAATCTTTCCTTTTAGGCAACAGAGGAAGAGATCGAGTAGATTTCATTTAGCAAAATGTTGAGCTTCTTCTATTGGTAATTTAAAAACTAGCTGAGGTAAACATGAGAGCCCTCGTGCAAACATTTACCCTTCTGTCCATTGAAAGAGCATTTCTACTTAGTGGTGTAAGAAGTCATTCACACACAAGTTTTGGGCATCTTATATAATAAAAGAGAAACATGCAAATTGACCATACTTCTGCTATACCCACAAGCCCATCAGGAGCGAGTATGCAAATAAACCCAACCAAGATGGCGGTGGCCACGGAGCTGGAGCGAACAGGAGGCTTGGGTTTCCCTTGGTGATGGAGGAAGCAGAGCTTCCTGCCTGCCCTGGCCGGCTGTGGGCTCTGCTCAAGGCTACAAATTTTCAATTATCTAATCTAATAAAAGAGTAATATGCAAATTAACCATCACTCTGAGACACCTAAGCCATGCCCACCAGCCAATCAGAACAACTATATGCAGATTAACCCAGCCAAGATGGTGGTTAATTTGTATACACAGGTGCAGAGTGAGGACTGAAGACAGCCTAGAAGGAAGCCAAGTGCTGCAGAAGGGAGTCAAGCAGCAGAGAAGGGAGGAAGTGAGGCAGTGGAGATGAGAGGGAGCAAAGTGGCCCAGAAGGGAGGGATCGGGACAGTGGAGATAGGAGGAAGTGAGGCAGCAGAGATGGGAGGAAGCAAGGCAGCAGAGAAGGGAGCAAAGCCTGCCTCAGCGGGTTTCACTCCCTTCTCTGCTTCACTCTGGCTCAGGAAGTCCTATTCTTGCAGGAATCTTCCTGCAATGGGCTTCTAGTTTCTCCATAAACATCCTTAATGACATCTCCATCACAAAACAGAACACAGGAACACTACATGTTGGCTAGATCATGTTCTACTGTGACAGTACTGAATGCAATTAATTTTGAAATAAGGGGGCAAATGTCTTAAGTTCCAATAAAGGACTTACAATTTTAGTTTTCCTTGTAATTCCAGTTTCTTGATGAAAATAGTCATTAATAAAATTACACTTTAAAGGGTTTTCACCAAGTGTTCAGAGAAAAGAAGTAAAACCCACAAGTGATAATTCAATAATATATGTAGTTTAAAATTGAAGAGGACTTTTTTAATTTCTTCTAAATTCAAACCGCTAACAGGAATGGAAAGGAGTCAAGCATCAGGTTGAAGAGGAAGCATCCTTCTTCCTGCCAGCTTTCCCACGAGGAGCATCAGAGCTGGTACAATGCATTACCCTGGACCTCAAAAGGCTGCAGGAAAATGCTCTTTTGCAGTGTTTCAGTCTTTCATTAAGTTGACCTCCATCCTTATATTCAATTTCAGTAGCTGTATGTGGCCAATTAATAAGATTATAAGGCACAAAATGAACGACATTGTCCGGGGAAGTCTCTTCATCCCTCTACACCCTCATAATCTCAAGCATAAAATGAGAGTTTGAATGATCTTTCACGTATAATCAGGATCCAACATCACATTAACTAGTAAATTAGTAAACCTTGAATCATTTTCCAAATAGGTGCTTGGGGGAGGGGGAAAGGATAAAGGACTGACTCAGAGTAAATGGAGTTACTAAAGTTACCATCTACTCGCACACCTGTCGTGAAGTTCTCAGTAGTTCGGGTGCGGTGCTGGACCTGGAGCCGGCACTCCATTCTGGTCAGTTCCCTTTCTTTCCAAAGCCTTTCCCAATGGCATCTCTACAGATGATATACTGCCAAGTTCTGTGAATATGTAACTTTTCAAGGCTATTGTCTTGTCTTAGATTTCCCTATATCTTGCAAATTGCCAAGCACTGCCAAGGAATCAATATATGTTCAGACTATAAAGCTGATGAAAGGATCCTTGGAAATGACCCTTACTCCCAGGCCCCAAAGATTTCTGATGGAACATGACCAGTTCATCTTCCAGATTACCAGTTCTGTGACCCACAACACGTTCCACTGCTAGCTGGAAAGACAGCAGAATTTAGGATTTGTTAGGAAAACACCAGCAGAACAGCAGAACGGGAGGAGCCCTGGTGCTGCAGCCTCCTGCCTTCATCAGAAATGTCTCCCAAAGTTTAGAGATAATACAACAGGAACTCATTAGGCTCCTGTATGTTACCTATTCAATATTTTAATACATAAAGAAACCTTTTAAGTGGTTAGCAATTTAATATTTCCCCTTAAACTTCATTCTAGTGACAATTCTAATAGATCTTTGCAATCTAAATGCATGAGGTTGCTATCCTATGATGTTTTGAAAGCCTAACTCTACAGGCCAGAAATTTTTAAAGAAAACAATGCTGTTTTGTTTCTCTTCTCTTCTGTTATTCTTATTTTCTTGTTTTAGATTTAGCCTTTGCCCTTTCAAAATACAAAAGTCCTTGGGAAATGTTTTTTAAGTATTTCTAGTTTTTACTATGTTAATCATAACACTATCTCATAAAAAATGCAAATGATACCTTTGTACAAATAAAAGTCAATAATTTCACATATTCCATATTCATCTAAATCAAATTTGTTGAAAAAAAACCTGATGTGCAAAGTAATGATGCATCATTATCTGATCTACTGGGCAATTTTATAATTCTGACTGGCTGATCACTAATATCACTAAAAACAAAATCTGTCAAATAGTTGAATTTTATCTTTTTATATAATCTGTACATACAGGAGTAAAAAATACTGCAGAAAAAGCCTAAGTTAAGCAAATGAATACCAGTGGCAAAGTCATTCCACAGTTGTTCTGGAGCAAAGCGGAACTCTGGGACAGAAAATCTATTTGTTTAATTGGCCTGATCTCTCGCCAAGATTATTAGCACTCTTCAAGACCAAGTGCCTAACTACTTCTGTTCAAAATGACATTTGGGGAGTGCTCAACTAGTTTTTGCATTTTTATTCCTCAAGTTTCCCTGGGCCAATCTAGAAGCAAAAGCTAATAAGTGGCTCCTTTCGCCTCAGTCCTTGCCAGGGACCTGTGGCTGCTGAGAGGGCGGCGTCGCTGGGCTATCTACTATCAGGATTGTGTTTTTCAAGCAAGGATGCCATGGAATGGGATCACCCCACTAACATCCATGCTCTTCAGGGGCCATTGAAGGTTCTCCTGCAGCCCTGAAAGCAGCCATCTCTTTTTAAATGAGAACATTCATGAAATACAAAATAATATCTATTGGCAAACCACCGCAGTCCTTAATCACTTTTAATCGAAATCTTCCAGAAAAGTGTTTTGACTGATTTGTGTTAGCAGCTTAATGATACTCATTCTATCTCTTGAAATGAGCGGGGCTGCTGCTTGAAAACACATCTCATTCTGAATGCTGCATAAGGGTTTTTATCATTGTTTTTAAAGCAAAGGAAATCTTTAAACACACAGTGGGAGATTTTAATAGATGGCAAAATAGGGTGGTTCGATATTACTGAATTATACGAAGTGATTTTCCAAACAAACCTGGACTTCAAAGTTTACTTCAGGACAGCAGACTATACCCATCTTTCCCCATCCTGAATGTTCTAAAGACCCTCTGAATGGTGTTTAAGAAAAATAGAAGAAGAAAAAAGTATCCATTGTCAACAAAGAGAATGGTGAGCAGTCACTGGGAGGGTTGGGGCTGAGACACAGTATCCGCTAGCCACAGGGCATTACACTGCTACCTATTTTTGTGTCAAAATAGGTGCCAATCAGTCGGTGTACTCTGAAAACAAAATTTTAGAAATACTTTATCAATTAGCTAACATCAACAACCTCTTCACTTAAAAACACATTTTGAAAGGCATTTGGGGTTGTTGTTTCACAGAAAATGGAAGATTATCTCTTAAAAATTTTGTTTAGCCTTAATGACTGGAGACCTTTCAAAAAAGCATATCATGCACTTTCTTGACTTTTGCAACGAAGCACACTGAACCCACCATTTCCTTCAGGCAGAAAAGCAGAGAGGCAGCCGTCTGCTGTCCTGCCTCCATATCAGATCTAGTCCTGGAAAGCAACCCCTCCCCTTGCTAACTGGGTTATGAGACAGTAGCTTGTAAACTGTCAACTACTCCAGCTCCCACAATAATGCCTTCCAAAGGCAAGTTGGGTGAATAGGAGCTGACCTGACCCTCCCTCCAAATGTCCCCACACTGCTACACTTTTTAATTCTTATATTTTCTAGACTTATCTTTTGCCCCCTTAGGATATTACTCTGTAATGTAATTTCATTGCCATCAGTGCAGCCGCCACGCAGCTCTTTCTCTACCTTGCCCCTAAAAACGGTCTGCGGTGGTTTAGCAGGTAATCAAGTTCACATATATCGGTTTCCATCTAAGCAGAGGCAATTCAGTGAGGGCCTGGGGTTGACCCTCATTTGTGGGGGGCATGGGCTTTAAGGTACGGACTGTGTGATAGTGGTTGGCGTGACTGCTCAGGGGCTTGCTCCCTTCTTGTCAGGATCTTATATCATATTATTATACACATTAAGTTTATCAAAAAGGTCAAAAGTGCTTCCTCAACATGGAAATAACTACTTTCAGTTATATGCAGATAAATTCTATTAGTTACAAAATGTCGAAGGTCATGCAGCTAATGGCAAATTCAGAATCAAATTCCAAGAATCCTGCCTCCAAGTTCAGAATTTTTTAACTTCTTAAAGAAATACTTTATATATTTTGCCTTCTTTTCCTAACTACTTATCTATTCCTAAATCCTCCCCGTTGATTTTCCTCTTCCTAATATAATCCTAATATAACTGTCTTATCAAAATTTTCCTGAGTTTTTAATCCAGATGAGAACCCAGCTTCCTTGACTTTCTGAGTGTTTTCCCTTCCAGATGCTCCTTCTCCCTATTCCATGCCACCCCTGCATGATACACTACCAGATCCTTGTCTGCCTATTCCAATAACAAAATGTTCTTCTTGCCCTGGACTGTTTTGCTCAGTGGATAGAGCGTCGACCTAAGGACTAAAGGGTCTCAGGTTCGATTCCTGCCAGGGCCACATACCTGGGTTGCAGGCTCGATCCCCAGTAGGGGGCGTGCAGGAGGCAACCGATCAATGATTCTCTCTTATCATTGATATTTCTACCTCTCCCTCTTCTTTCCTCTCTGAAATCAATAAAGAAATATATATTTTTTAAATGTTCTTCTGTTCTTCATTAATGCCAGCGTTCTTGTTCCAGCATTAAGAAGCGTTCAGCAATCTGGAGAAGGGGCTGTGTGTGACTTAAATAAGAAGTCCAGACACGAAGCATAATTTTGAAAGGCATTTGGGGTCAGAGGAACCTAACTAAAGAAACTAAGTTCTCCTCGTCTCAGGACCCCATGCTTTTTATTAACACAAATTGTCCTGAGGTGAGGCAGAGATACATACTTCAGAGGGTAGGGATTCGTACAGAAGCACTGTCAGATTGGGGGAATTTGCCTATGGCTGTTCAGGTGTTTGGCCAGTAGGAGGCAATAACATGTAGAATAAGATGCTCTGAGCTGTCTGGCAGCCAAGCAATCCACCTTTTTCAGGTTTGGGGGAATGCCCTTGCCACTCCAGATGATTCAGCCCTTGCTGACTTGCTGGAATTGGTTTCCGGCAAATAATTCCTTTTCCTCTTCAAAACCCATGAGTAGCATTTCTAAAAACCCTCTTCTTGCATCCCACTAGTCAGGCAAAAACCAAGTCTACGTTACTATGTTTGACTTCTCAATAAATTCTGCAACTGCCTGGGGGCATTGCCATCATTTTATTTTTTTCTCTTTTAATCTTTATTGTTGAGGTTATTATAGATGCCCCTCTTTTCTCCCCCCCGCCACATTGTGCCCTTCCACCAGGTTCCCGCCCCACCCCAGGCCTTCGCCACCCTATTGTCTGTTCTCATAGGTAATGCGTATCTATACATATAAAAGCCTAAGCAACCAGCCAACTGGCCAACTGGTAGCTATCATGTGCACTGGCCACCAGGGGGCAGACGCTCAATGAAGAAGCAGTAAAGCTGCTCAGCAGCTGCTGTTCTCAGGTGATGTACCTGGATCCAGAGAGGAGAGAGCCCAATCTGGGATGCGTCACCTGAGAACCACCCTCTCGCAATCCGAGACCCCTCGGGGGTGTCAGGGAGCCAGTTTCAGCCCAATCCCCACAGGCCAGGCCCAGGGACCCCACCAGTGCCCAAATCCCTCCCTCCCTCCCTCAGAACTTAGACTTGGCATCTGCTTAACCACTCTCTCCAACTAGCCTCGCTGTCATTCCCTACCAACAATCATTTCTCTAAAGACCCTCTGGTAGCAGCATTTTGCCCTCTGTTTACCACCTGATGGAAGCCAACACTAAGTTTCAGTTTCTTCATACCTTAACTAGAGGTTCAGGTATGTTGTTGTAGATATTGTTGTATCAAAACAGAGGATGTTAGGTCAAAGTATTTTGTAAAGAAAACATAGTTCTTTGTTTTCATCAACATCATCTGTGTTATAGCTTTAATCATCGGCTCTCATTACATTAAAAGCATGTATTCCTACTACAGCTTGAAACATAGGTGGTTAATAAAATAGAAAAAAAAAACTGCAGGTAGTCTCCCTGGTTGGCACCTTCCTCTAGTGCATTAGTCCTGTATTTTCTACCTATCCTATTTTTCCTTAAATGCCACTTGGAACATGTCCCTATATAATAAGGAAGCTATACTGACTGTATGTTACTTATCACATAAAGTTTAAACTCTTCTGTTAGATTTCAAAACTCTTCATCATGACAAAAGTTGCATTTACTGGGTGCTTAACAGGTGCCAGTGACTGTTCTAAGCATTTTCCATGCATTTTAATTCTTCCAACAGCTGCATGAGGTAAACACTATTACCATGCTCACTGTACAGAATAAGAAGGTGAGGCACAGAGAGGCTCTGTAATTTGTGCAAAGTGACATAGATCGTGGAGTCAGCATGGAAAAATCGGCTTCCTGTGGCTAAGCTCTTCAAATCTACATTTTACTCTAAAATCCAGGATCTAACTACACATTCATAACCCCACTACATCAACATAGATATTCCAATCTATTCCAATATGTGGAATATTGATATGACTAGGGAGAGTCATGTTTTTAGTCAATCAAGTCTCATGCCTCCGTTCTTAACTCTGCTGTTCAATCAGCCACATTTTACCCATACTTCAACACCTAACTGGACTCACCCATCACTGAGCCTTCCCTAATGCAGTCTAACCATTCCCGTATCACTGACCAGAGGGAAGTCTAATATCCTTATCTCTCTTCTGTGCCTTTGATGGGGATCAGAACATGCTGTCCCCAAAATAAAGGATGTTGCCTGTTCAGTATTTTAAGTGGAAGGAGTTTGAGAAACCAACAGAAGCAGGGTCACTCTAACCTTCCCCTCACCCTTCTTCCTTAAAATAGGCCATACAACCCTCACACAGAAGGTACCATCCCTACCCCAGGAAGAAAGGAGCATTCTTATCTCCTAAGACAAAGAAATACCCAGAAAAATCCTAACCAATAGGCATTGCCACGATTCTCCCAGTTTACCACAATTACTGCAAACTCCTTAATCTATCATATTTCCACATGACTGCCCACTCTTCATCAAACTTAGCATAAATATACTCAGATCTAATTGTTTCTTCAGGGCTTAATGTCCTTATGAAGGCTCCTGTGCCGCATGAAACTGATATTAAACAAATTTGTAGGCTTTTTTCTCCTATTAATCTGTGTTTTGTCAGTTTAACTTTCAGACCTAGCCAGGGATGCTAAGAGTGTGGTGAAAAATCTTCCTTGTCCCCTACCTATTCTACAACATCAGGCTCAGTACAACTTCCATTGTATACACTGAATCAATATTTATTGACCAAATGATTTATCAACTACAAAATGTATAATTCCAATGTCAAAACTTAAAGAACATCAGAGAGATCTAGGCCTTCAGAAATGGCCAAAGTTAGAAAACAAGAAGAGATCAGGGCATTGGGACAATAGAGGCATAAAAGTAAGTTGTCAGAAGCCGGAAAGCAATGTTTTCACAGCCATTGTATTGCAAAGAATTATATAGTTGTGAAAATCAGTACCTGAATATGGCAAAGCCTCTCATTAAATGTGGTAACGGGGGCAAAAGTAATACTTTGCAAGCAATAGCTCTGTTTGTGTTTTTAATCCTATATAATATTTTGAAACACATTTTTAAGTAAATGGTTATTTTATTTTATTTCGATCATACATTCACACAAAAAACATCAAAATTTTTAAGTATGGCAGAAAAAAGTATTCCAATTCAATTAACTCTATGCATAATAGACTTCTCTTTCCATGTTGTTTAGCCCCTTTATTCTTACCAGCTTTAAGAACAAGATGAAAAATCTGAATCAGATTCTAAAAATCACTTTATCCATACGCACATCCAAGGATCAAGGAGATCTTAGAAGAAAATCATATTTTATTTTTTATCTTGCTGGCTCCCTAATCTTCCCACAATCCCATCCCTTGCCTCAATCCTCTACCTGCTATTCCCTTCTCACACCCACAGCGGTTTCAAACCATAGGCCTCTTCTCTAGTGACAATAAACATCACCAGCTTTTGTTACACAACAGAATCTTCCATTTACAGAGACCGCTAGCTGTGAGTACTGGGTGTGTGAGGCAACGTGACAGGGTCTCTATCTGCACAGGTTCTGCAGCTGCATAGTTTTGGGCTTTCCAAGTCTCTAAGTGAAATGCAAAGTCCGGTGCCAGATAAAAAAATAAATAAACTTTAGAGCTAGCATGATCAAATCAGGGGACAATGATTCCCTGCCCACTATCCATCTGAGCAGCATCTTACATCAACATTAGTGCTATCAGCACGTGGCATGCACCAGCTGCTCTCTCCCATCTTCCCAACTGAAAATAAGACACTGGGTCTAAAATAGCGAGGACTGATACGGAGGAGCCATCTTTCCTTAGAGGTTATTTTCAACTTCTCCGTTAAAACGTTGTGTGTATCTGTGTTTACGTGTGTGTTTCTACTGGCTACATAAGTGGATCACTTCTATACTTCAGGTTAGTGTTCTTTATTTCCTTCCCAATTGTCCACTTACACAACGATCCAGTGATATGTGATTGGCTGGCCTGTAAATCAGAAACACAGTAGCAGCAGTCCAAATGGATCCCAAGCAATATTGATATAAACCATCGGCTGCTTTGTTTTTGAGGCCAAGTCACTGTGAAACCACTCTGATGTTTTATCCTGTATGGTTTGTGATACATTCCTTCTATTTGCTTCTTTTTCTGTACAAAGAAAGATTTATAAGACTACATGTTGAAAGATGAAAAATATAGAAGGGATATTCATTGCAACAACGATCATGATTAGCTTACAAAAGGATGGTATTTCAGAGTCTATTTGTAATTTTTCTGTTGCTAAAAATTACTTTTCATCAAAAACTAAACTATGTGACTAAAATGTAACATGTAACCCTTTTATTTTTCTTTAAATACTGTGTTAAGTTTTATTTATTGCAAAGCAGGGAGGAACACCATACAAGTTTTTTTTTGTTTTGACACTATTACAGATGTCTCCCCTTGCCCCCGGTTGTCTGCCTCCACCAAGGCCCCTCGCCAGCCTTCACCACATGGTTGTGTGTCCATGGGCAAGGCATATATGTTCTTTCCCTAACCTCTTCACCTTCTTTTGTCTAGTCCTCCCCATGCTCCTCTGACATCCGTCAGTCTGTTCCATGTATCCATGCCTCTGATTCTATTTTGTTCATCAGTTTATCTTGTTCATTAGATTCCACAAATAAGTGAGATCACATGGTATTTGTTTTTCTCTGACTGGCTTATTTTGCTTAGCATAATAATCTCCAGGTCCACCAATACTGTGGCAAAGGGTAAGAGTTTCTTTTTTATAGCTGCATAGTATTCCATTGTGCAAATGTGTCACAGCCCTCTTTTTAAATATATTTTTCATTATTTCAGAGAGGGAAGGAGAGGAAGAGAGAGAGAGTCATGGATCAGTTGCCTCCTTGCACACACCTTTCTGGGGATCGAGCTCACAACCTGGGCATGTGCTCTGACTGGGAATCGAATTGTGACCTCTTGGTTCATAGGTCTATGCTCAACTGCTGAGTCACATCAGCGGGCACCACAGACTTCTATTCACTCATCTACTGATCAGCACTGGGCTATCTCCAGGTCTTGGCTACTGCTGCTAGGAACACAGGGGTGCATACATTCTTTCTGACTGGTGTTTCAGGATTCTTATATGTTCCCAGAAGTGGAATTGCTGGGTCAAAAGGCAGTTCCATTTTTAATTATTGGAGGAAACTCCATGCTGTTTTCCAAAGTGGCTGCACCAGTCTGCATTCCCACCAGCAGTGCACGAGGGTTCCCTTTTCTCCACATCCTCGCCAGCACTTGTCATTTGTTGACTTATTGATGGTAGCTGTTCTGACAGGTGTGAGGTGATACCTCATTGTTGTTTTAATTTGCATCTCTGAGTGAAGGCTAAAGCTGCAATTTTCATTTACCATGCATTATTTTAAAATACCTTAAAATACAAGAGAATTGTTATATTTTAACTTTTAAATATTAAGTTAGGTAGAATCTTCCTCTAGACTTTAAAAAGCAAAAGTTGTTTGGAGGGTATGACTACACAGCAAAGGGTTGGCAATAATACCCCCCCCAATTAATTTTAAAGTAAGTATCAAATTTTTAAAATTCAAGTCATCAACAAGATAAATAAATGTACCCCTGGTCAACTCATGATCTGCCCTCATGATCTTCAAACGGGCCGGGTAGATTCCGGTCTGGCACAGCTACCTGGATGCTGGCAGGACTCATCCAGCTGTGAAGCATCTGCGTGGTCAGCCCGAAAAGGCATGGGGAGCATTCGAGTCCTACGGGCTGTCCTCTGCTGCTGCCACGCCAGTGGGGAATGGCATCTACAAACATGTCTAAAGAAGTGATCACGACTGCTCAGAATACAGACAGCTTATTTTAAAATTTCCAATGCAATTAAAAGTCCCCTTCTATCCTTTCTGGTCAGCTATGAGGAAATAAGTGCTTCATAAAAAAACGCTTTGTATCAATATTTCATTTCCTAGTGCCGGCAGAGAAACAGTGAGTCAATTTTGGCTACTTAAGCTGGAGAATGAGAAACTGTGATTTCTCAACTGCCAGACATCCACTGATCCATGTACCAGCATCTGTTTCATCGATCACATCCTTTTGTCCCTTCTTTTAATACTTTGGGCTTAGTCAATAGGTGACACATACAGATGTTTAATAAAATGTTTTGAAACCCTTTTTTTTGATATAGCACTGCTCTTCCTATGGTGTGAATATATTAAAAAAAGAAAACTGATGACAACAAAAGTCCAATCTATTAAGGACTTACGCATGACATCTCATTTACAAGCCCTTACATATAGAAAACACATAGAATATTCAATCTACTTTTTTCTGAGAAGGGATGTTTTTAAGTGTCAGGTAATCATCTAAAATCATAGCAGACTTTTCCTTCTCTTTCTGCTGTTTTGACAAAGAGCTCTTTGATCTGAAATATAAGGCATAACGTCACTGAGCAAACAGCTTAGTTTAGATCAGTCCTGTTTCCTGTGCTTTCCAGCTTTCCAATGTGAACTCATATTCTAGTCCAAGAGTTAAATTGGGGGCTGGCATAGATGTCTCCATTTCAATGCTAAGTCACTGTGTCCCTTTAAAGTCTCTCCTGGAAGTGCAGCCTAAATGATTAGCCCAGTGGTATAGGGCTTCGCTAAAGGCATGTCCAGCATCTAGCTTCCCAGTGCATTACTTCCTTTTAAAGCAGTAAGTAAGACTGGGAGTCCTCCAAGCTCAGCTCATACTGGATTTTCTAATTAGACGATGGGAAAACTTTAATTAATAAAATGACCCCAGTATAAAAATCAGATCACACTGTTAAGCACTTACAACTTACAAATTTTAGCAACACTGACTTTTGCAAGTCAGCCAACTTTGTTAGTTCTCAACAATCCTTTAATTAGGCTAGACAGAAAGTAGCATGCACTAATGTGTGTCCTGGCGCAATTCCAGTGCGAGATCACAGCAATCTGGCCTATGAAAACTTCCACTGGTTTCATCTGAATACAGTAGTCTTCTCCCTCCTCTGTCTCTATTTCATTCTCCATTGATGCTTTATGAGGGCTCCTGTTTTCCACCCTGAGCACTACAGATATCGAGTTAACAAGATCTGCTGAAAAACTACCCCACCCAGAAAAACAATGTACTAGAATTGAGAAGTGCAGTGTATTCTAAGAAAACCCACACTCCTCTTTTCATATATAGCCAGCACACCTAAGTCAATTCCTGTGAAAAGCATAATTTTCTTCTCTCCCTTCCTTCCATCCTACACCCAATACTCTTAGCGCACGCACTCGTGCGCACACACACACACATACACACACAACCCACTTCCATACACCTAAACATTCATAGAGCCCACATACATCTTTAAAGATATGATTTTATTGATTTCAGAGAAAGGAATGTAGAAGAGAAAGAAAGAAACATCAACGATGACAGAGAATCATTGATTGGCTGTCTCCTGCATGTCCCCCATTGGGGATCAAGCCCGCATCCCAGGCATGTGCCCTGACTGGGAATCAAACCATGACCTCCTGGTTCATGAGTTAACGCTCAACCACTGAGCCACACCAGTCCAGCTGGCCCTATATACAGCCTTAGGAGGATTACACATAAATGCAAATTTTAAAAAGCTTCATATGCATCTATTTCTAAGTTTATTAAGGTGGGTGTGGTTTTTTTTTTCTTTTGGCCTCTGTTACTGCTATTTTACTCTGTACTTTGTTAAAGAAAAATGCATGAGGTAAAATATTAATTGATCTCTGTATAAATATGTAGTTGAAAATGCACCTTCTAGCCTAGATCTCCCAGAAAAAGGCATTGTTAAAAGCAAGACCTAATCATAAATTCAAACTACAAGAACCATCACTAAGTCTTGTAATTTACTCTCCTCCATCCAAGCATACAAATTAAAGTTCACCAAAAGACAGAGTTACCACAAGAAATTAAGTTGGGCCAAGAGAAATGATACAGTCTAAGAGAGGATAATTTAAAAAATTAATCTTTGCTGTTTTACTATACTTCTATAGCAATAACTTGGCTTTCTGGTGAATCAGGATATCAAATATTAAAATACTGTTGAATATTCTTCGGTTTGAGGGATCACCTAAAATAAGACTTAAGTATTTTTTAATTAAGTTCCAAAAAGGCAATGTTATAATTTCTGTATGTGTGTGTATGTGTTTCCTTAAGAATAAGGAAAGGTTTCCAAATTCTTTAGAGTGTTAAAAATGTTGACTCCTTAATTTAGTGTCATAATATTAACTTTTATCCAAATATTTTATTGGATTAAAAGCTCATAATTTGAACCACAACTTCTCACACTTCTCACATACCACTTTCATGTAAATAAGTACATGTCTATCTCATAATTTATATGTATTCCTTATCTGAAATCTTTCTTAAGACATTTCATGAAGATACACACATTTACACACACACTGCACATTTTAGCAGACTGTTGGATTTGGAAGAGAACAAATTATAAGTGTCAGATACTCACTGACAGTCTTTACTGGCACCAAAGAAAAGATGACATTCACCTTAGATAACAGCCACCTGGCTCAAACTAAAGTGAGCAAAACAGTAAGAATACAAAGGCTTGGTTGAGCACATATTGACCATAAAAAGTAGCTTTCAAATAAATCTAGATTCAACATTGCATCTCCAGTTGATATTCCTGCAAATGCTTATTCAACATTCCTCTTGCCCGATATATGTCAACCTATATTCTAGTCTCCTGTATTCATATTCAGATCTAACAGATCTTTGCAATATGTAAATAATGTTGTATCAACTATATTAAATGAAGCTAGATAATAAAAATTTAATATACATAAATTAGCATTTTTAAAGATCTCACTTTTTTTAATGTGTATTTTATTGATTTTTTTAGAGAGAGGAAGGGAGAGGGAGAGAGACATTGATGTGAGATTGACCCCACAAGCTGGTAGGTGCCCTGACCAGGAATTAAACCAGAGACTTTTTAGTGCACAGGCTAACCTTAACCAACTGAGCCACACTGGCCAGGGTCATAAATTAACATTTTTTAAAAATGGACCTTGATGATCCAGATTACATAAACAGTTATTTTCAGCAACACTGATCTTATTTTTATTAAGCTTAAATGTGATCTTATATTAAATAATAAACAGGGAACAGTAAAGCATTTTAGCTACTATCATATTAAGTACATAGTATGGCTAATCTACTCTATAAAAGTGAAATATTAAAATTAACCGTTTCTCCGAGACATGGTAAGCCACACCCACCAGCCAATCAGAGCGGCTGTATGCAAATTAGCCCAGCCAACATGGCGGCCGCCACTCACGGACGTGAGTAAAGGGCAGTTTCCATTGTGGCAGGAGCGAAAGTGAAGCTTTGCCCCTCAGCTCAGCTCCGATTAAACTGCCTCTAGCAAAACACAGATTTGAAACATTTGAAACAATGTAACAATCATAGAATCCTCCGGAGCTGAAGGACACAGCAGCCCGGGCCTAACCAGTAAAAGTAACAATTGTTTCATTATAGACGCTGCCAGGTGAGGCAGAGGAGGCTTCCTCAGTAGTTAGTAGGCCACCTTAAAGGAACAGTGTATCAATTATAGAAGATAACCCCAGGCCTTAAAGGAACAGTATCAATTATAGGAGAAAAAACTCCAGAACCTGCGTCCAGCCAGCCTTGCTAGGACGTTGGGTCAATGGGAGCTGTGGGCAGCCTGAAAGCCCCTTACCCAGGCTGGTCAGGCACGCCAGCAGGTGGGACATCCCCCGAGGGGTCCCAGACTGCAAGAGGGCACAGGCCCGGCTGAGGGACCTCCCGAGTGCACAGAGCGGCTGCAGGGCGGGACAGCGCAGGACCCAGGACCCATGAGTGGGAAACAGGCGGCAGGGTTGGAGGGCACCGGGAAGCAGGTAAGAGGCGGCAGGGGGTCGGCGGCCTGCTTGGTGGGCTTCCCAGGCCCTTTGCGGGGCATCGGGGAGCAGGTAGGAGGTGGCAGGGGGTCGGCGTCCTGCTTGGCAGCTGTCCAGGCCCTTGGAGGGGCATCGGGGAGCGGGAAAGAGGTGGCAGGGAG
>PVJC01007175.1:0-52418 GCA_004026665.1 Murina feae
TTCTACTTCATGGTTCTAATATTTCTTAATTCCTTCTCTAAGCCAAGCTATATGCTAATCTTATTTCCTATGGGGATGCATTTTTGTTGTTGTTATTGTTAATCCTCACCTGAGGATATTCCCATTGATTCTTAGAGAGAATGGAAGGGAGAGGGAAGAAACATCCATGTGAGAAAGACACATCAATTGGTTGCCTCCTACAAGCACCCAAACCTGCAATGAAGGCACATACCCTTGACCACACACCCTTGACCTGAATCAAACCCAGGACCTTTCAGTCTGCAGACAAACACTCTATCCACTGAGCCAAATCGACCAGGGCTATAGGAGATGCACTTAGAAAAATGCCATTGCTATTCTCTCTCTACAGCAAATACAGTTTACACAAAGATGTCTTTTTCCACTATGCAAAACTTCACATTCTTTTTTTGACCCATGACTCAAATAGATTTGTCATTCATTCCTTTCTTATTTCTTCCCATTTCACTTCATATTAAATCTATCAGAAATTCTTAAGACTTTCACATGAAACTGTACACTTCTTTCTGCTATTACTCTCCTTGGTCAGGACACTCTTTTCTCTCCCCTGATAGCTTCTTAATTGGTCTCTATTCTTCCCTTCTAAACTCACAGAGCACCAAGGGGCATCATTACAAAATAAATTATATCATGACACTAAAGAAGGAAACAGTATTCTTTATAGCCTGAGATCTATGTTACAGTTGATTACTAGTCAAAATAAGTCTTAATAAACTGATAGACCCTAGAGATTTACTCTTCTGCACATATGCTTTCAAAGTATATCATCAGTATTTTTATAAATACCTAAGTTCGCCAAATTTTAGCTCAATTTTAAGTCAAACTCTTTTGGAGTATTTCTCTTGTTAATGTTTTCCATGCACACAGACCAGAAAATGAGTGTAGTAGAATTCCAAATTCGGTTTGTGTTATTGTTTCTTCCACACAGTTTTAATAAGCAACAAGTTTTACTCTAAAACCCTGAGTCTGTATTTTTTAAAGCATCACTCCTCTTCTTAAAACCTCCAATGACTTCCTACCACACTTAGCATAAAATTCAGTCTTTAGCGTGGCCTAAGACCTCATGTAATACCTAACTATAACTGTAGATGGAGTATTTTTTCAGGGTGTGCCCCGTGGCACTTCAAATGAATACACTAGCAAATAAATGTACTTCTACTTTTAGAATACAGAAAGAAGAAAGTCTTCAGTTCATTTACACTGCTACCAGGAAACACTACAGACTGGGTGTCTTAAACAATAAACATTTATTTCTCACTGTTCTGGAAGCTGGGACGTTCAAGATCAAAGTGCCAGCTAGTTTCATGTCTGGTAAGGACTCTTTCTGGTTTAGATAAGTAACTTATTTTCTTTCTTTTTTTTTTTTTTCCTGGTTTTTAATTCAAACATACACACACACAGTTTCTTATTCCCTCCCACTTTACCCCCTTCTGCCCAGACCCTATCCTCCCTCCAATTATCTTTTTTTCCTGTATCCAAACATTGTAGAAAGAGAGTGAGAGTTCTGGTCACCTTGGTTTTTATAAGGTATATATAAATCCCATCATGGGGGTTCTATTCTCACAACCTTCCCTAAACCTAATTACACTCAAAGACCCTTCCTCCAAATACTATCACATTGGGAGATAAAGCGTCAACATATGAACTTTGGGAGGACACATTCAGTTTATATCATTCAGAAATAAAGAAATCTCAATTCATATTGAATTGCACATATGATAAATAAATAAATTGCTAATAATACATTCTGAAATATCTCATATTTATACATTACATCAGCAATTTTCAACCCAAGTGCTGTGGCACACTGGTATGCCACAAGAATTTTTAAAACATGTAATACCTAACTATTTAATCAGGGATACTAGCCTCTTTTCCCTCAGCTTGTCAAATAGAATAAATAACAACAGCCAACACACTGGTCCATTGTAACTGAATCAAAATCATACCTAATTTTTTTGTCAGATTGACAGAAAATCTAATCTAATAAAAGAGTAATATGCTAATTGGTGTCACTCTGCTACACCCTAAGCCACACCCACCAGCCAATATGCAAATTAACCCAACCAAGACGGCTACCTGCAGCCACAGAGCTAGAGCAAACAGGAGATTTGCTCGCCCCGGTGATGGAGGAAACTAAACTTCCCACCTGCCTAGGCCAGCTGTGGCCTCCTATCAAGGCAACAAAGTTTCAATTATAGAAGATAAATACCTGCTTCCAGTCAGCCTTGCTGGGAGCTGGGTACCTGGGGTCTGTGCCCAGTCTCCAAACTGCCATCTGCCCCTCACCCAAGCTGGCCAGGCACCCCAGCAGGACCCCCCACCCTGAATTGGCTGTGGTCAGCTTGCAAACAGCTATCTGCCCCTCACCCAGGTGGACAGGCATCCCAGGGGAGACCCCCATTCTGAAGGGGCTGTGGTCAGCCTGAAAACAGCCACCAGCCACTCACCCAGGCCGGACAGGCACCCCAGCAAGACCCCTCCCTGAAGGGAATGTGGCCAGCCTGAAAATGGCTCTCAGCACCTCACTCATGCTGCCAGGCACCCCAGCGGAACCCCCACCCTGAATCGGGACACCGTTCAGGGCAAACCAGCCGGCCCCCATCCATGCACAGGCCTCTATCCTAGATAATAAAAGGGTAATATGCAAATTAACAGCAGAATAACTGGGAATGACTGGTCACTGTGACACACACTGACCACCAGGGGGCAGATGCTCAATGCAGGAGCTGCCCCCTGGTGGTCAGTGCACTCCCACAGTGGGAGCTCTGCTCAGCCACAAGCCAGACTGATGGCTACCAGTACAGTGGTGGTGGTGGGAGCCTCTCTTGCCTCCTCAGCAGTACTAAAGATGCCCAACTGCAGCTTAGGCCTGCTCCCTGCTGGCAAGTGGACATCCCCCGAGGGCTCCCAGGCTGCCAGAGGGATGTCTGACTGCCAGCTTAGGCCTGATTCTCGGGGAGTGGGCATAAGCGAGCAGGCGGACATCCCCCGAGGGGTCCCAGACTGCAAGAGGGCACAAGCCCGCCTGAGGGACCCCCCTCGAGTGCACAAATTTTTGTGCATCGGACCTCTAGTTTAACATATAAACTAGTAATTAGCTTATGTGTGCCATGAGATGAAAAGGGTTAAAAATCACTACATTACATATTACCTCAATTCCTATCTTAGGTCCTATTTTGGATTGAAAAATACATATTTTTAAAAATCTAATTTTTATATGTAAATACTACTTGATCTTGGAGCAAGCCAAAATATCATTATTAATCTTAATGTTTCTTGTTAAAGTTCCAAAAAAAAGTTCTAAGAAAATTAAGTATTTGTTGTATATCTGGCTAGAATAATCTTTTAATACTTCTCAACTTTATATAATACTGCTTAGAAATAAATCATATGACACATTCAATATGAATTACCAAAAATGAATTGACTATCAGCATGATTTTAAGGGGGGAAAGTTGGGATATGTAGATAATTGAGTTTGAGTTTATACAAATAATTACCTTGATTCCCCATGTAATTTTGTGTAAATATTATCCCAGGGACATAAACTGTACAACATTAATAGAGAGTCCCAAAATAATAGTTCAATGTAAACAGAGAGATGATTATTTTCATAATTGACACATTGGAAGTATTTTCCCTCAATTATCTGTACTTTAGAAACAAACACTTTTTTTCCCCACAAATTATCTAAGTAACTGCTATAATTTCCAACGGCATTTTGTGTAATTGCAATCATAATGTTCTCTTTTAAGTTAAAAATTTTTGTGGTGATTTCCATGTATACTCTAATTTACTTAATTATATTTTTCTTACAAATCAATTACTCAAAGCTCTTAGACAGAGTAAAAGACTTGAAACATAGGAAAGGTTAAAAACCTTTATTTATTTTTTTAAAGAAATTAATTCTTTTAAAAATATATTTTATTAAAAAAAAATTTTTTTTTTCAGAGAGGAAGGGAGAGGGATAGAGAGTTAGAAACATTGAGGAGAGAGAAACATCGATCAGCTGCCTTCTGCACACCCCCTACTGGGGAGGCGCCCACAACCAAGGTACATGCCCTTGACCGGAATTGAGCTTGAGACCCTAGATTCCACAGACCAATACTCTATCCACTGAGCCAAACCGGTTAGTGCTCTTTATTTATTTTTAAATGTCGTTTTTAAAATGTAATGGAAGGGTCCTGTTCAGAAGTTCAGAGACAGTTGAATATCTCTCTTGGAGATAACAAAAATCAAACAACAAAAACATCATGTTTTTCAAAACCCACATATGTTCCTCAGTAGAATTCAATTAGGGCATCTTTCTTCCTGCCAGATATGACCCTTCCCCCTGAGTCTACGAAGGATGATGTTTCTAAACTTGAAGAGTTCCTAAAGTCAGGAGTGAGGAGACAAACAATAGATTGGGCCTAATTGGCATCTTGGAGAACATATGGGAGTCTTTAAGTAAATTAATGATTCCAAGGAAAGATATAAATTGTGGAAACCACACTGTGACATACATACTCTGAATAAAAATAATGTGTGGAGGTGAAATATTCACACACACACACACACACACACACACACACACTCCACAGAGCCACTTCAGCAGGAAAAATACATTTTTTTAAATTCCTAAAAAAGAAGAACAAAACATAGTAATCACTGGTTCCTATACTGGTTTTATTTCCTTCATAAGTAACTAAGGTCAAACAAGAATTTCGACTAAGAAAAAGATGATATTAACTATATTTATGCTGTCATTCAAATGATATAAAGTCTTACAGAATATTTCAAGCACAGATCTATTCATCAGATTGAGTTGTTCACTAAAGGTTTACCAGGCTTTGGGGAATTCATGCTTACCAGCCCCCCAGAAAAGGGATATATCAACCAGAATGTCAATTTGTTAATTTATGACTACTGATAACAAGGCCCTTGTAATCAATAGGATGGCATAATTACTAACAGACACCAACCTAACAAATTCCTTTCTAGAATTATTGTATCTGAAAAACAAAACCTGAAAGTTCTTTGTAAAGCACAGAATCAAAGCAAAGGAAACTCTATAGCCCTGAGGGTTAGGTCTTGTAAATTTTATGAGGTTCTTAGAAAGTTATCAAAGCTGCACTATAAATTCTACCCTTTTGACAACTACAGTGCCTCAGCATAGTCTATCTATCTATATATCTTTCTGTATATCTATGTACTTATCTATCTATCTATCTATCTATCTATCTATCTATCTATCTATCTATCAACTTTAGACCAATATTTCAGAAACATTTTAAAATTCCTTCACCATATCATCATTTAACATTTCTCTTATACTATCAAGAGATTTTGTCACCATACTCTCATCTAACTCATGAAAAATATTTATTATAATTAAATCAGTTATCCCTTGATACTACATATATTTCTAAGTTGTAAAATACGTTTTTCTACCATCCTCAACCATTAGTTTCAGTAATTAATATCATGGATTTTAAAACATGTTTCATGACTTATTAATTATGAAACAGCATTGTGTCTTCCACATTTAAGATTGGTAGATAAAGAAAACCTGCCAAATGCTATGTTCTACCTGCAATGGACAAGTGTGATGGAGCCATCAAGATATTCCCACTTTGATTATTAAAATCCATAAAGTTCTATGCAGCATCAAGACAAATTTAGAGGGAAAAATGTTTGTGTCTAGTGAATGTGCAAAGTACATTTTACTAACTTTAAAGAAAAAAAATATGAATAGTTGAAGTTCAGCATCTCTCTAATTTCTGTTTTGTTGAGTTTCAAGCATGTTTCCAAATGACAATAAAATAGTTGTTGAGTTCTTCATAGCATGGTGCCTGAACTAACAATGAAGACAAATTTATAGAGGAACCAAGTGCCGAGAGTTATTTTCTTTTTCTTTTTAACTAGTCATTCAAAATGGCCTTTTATGGTTGTGTTCCTGTTGTAAATCAGAAAAGCTTACTCACTTCAAAGTAAAAATCCATCTAATGTTAATGTAAAAATTAAAGAAAAGTTTAATACCAAATCCTACAACATTAAGCATTTGGAATCAAGAAGGGAATTCTGCTAATTCTCTAAAAATGTGTCCTCAGATCCACAGCTTTGCTAAATGTAACTCTTTTTGGTAGGTTGTTTGTTTATTTTGAGCTCTCCATGAATGGCCTGATAACGTTGCTAAAATTCCAGAGTGCACAGGAATGCATTATTGCATCACACACACACTCAGCAGTCATGTCTCAAAAAAGTCATTTTTATGTTTCCATATAAATATGCTAAGTAGAATATGAGAAGCCTTTAAGAGACATAAAGGGTTTAATAAAACATGTACTTCCTTATAAAACAGCATTTACTTAAAAATGGATCTCTGGGAATAGTTGCATCCTCCTGGAGTATGAAATTTGGATTCTTCACAAATGTTCCTTAGGGAATACTAAAAAAGCAGTGACTGCAATCAAAATTTTGTGCAGTATTTGTAGCTTCACAAGATATACTGATCAAAAAGTCTGAATTCTAAACAGCTAAAACAAAGAGAGAAAAATAACACAGGAAAAATAAACACCATTTGCCTGGCCAGGTTCGCTCAGGAGGTTGGAGTGCCATCCCATACATCACATAGGTTTCAGGTTGCATGTTTGCTCAGAGCACATAACTAGGTTTGGGGTTCTATCCTGGGTCTGGATACATATGAGAGGAAGCTGATTGATGTTTTTCTCTCCCATTGATGTCTTTATCTTTTCTCTCCTCTAAAATTTATAAAAACATATCCTCAGGTGAGGATTGAAAAGAGCACACCTTTTTAGGGGAGGGAGAAATCTAGTCTCATTGATTTACAAGAGAAAAATGGTCATATTGCCTTTTCAGTTCTCAGCTAGGAGCAAACCAATTCCTGAACTTTTCATAATGCAAGCTAAAACTAGAACTGACCAATTGTTAAACAAAGTTCATCTCCAATGAAGAATAAAAAACATAAAGTCTGGGTTCAAGGTAAGTCATCTGTCAGGACTTCTCAGAGGCTGAGAGACACAGAGAGTACCCTGACCTTGATCTTCACTTTTTTATCCCAAAAGGCATATGGGGCCTCGTTACTAACTAAGTATATGGGATTGGGATCAGAAGCACATCCACCATGTTATGCATCCAAGGACCTAAATACAAGATAGCAGAACTTCCTTCCTAATAAAAAGTCTACGCAGACCAATGGAAGGAGAAGAGTTAAAAAGGCCACTGTGTAGAGATCTGTTGGATCTTTCTCCTACAATTAATTGACTTTTATTATAAAAGGTTTGGCTCCAATACTATTTAATTATAACTGAGAAAACTAAAAAAGGTTTAGGTCAAGTTCTTCCCATGGTCATTGATGTTAAATTTCAAAACAAGTTTATAGGCACACACCCTAGGGAAGTCAGAAACTGAACAGACCCAGTAACTCAGAAATACCAAGACTAACATGTGAGGTTGTTTACCTGGACACAGGTCAGATCTTACTAGCCATCCTTCAGACTGGTCTTCTAAATATCTATCCTGGTGACTTGGCATGAGCTCTCCAGAAATTGGCTCTAACCTTTTCCCCTCTGATTCTTTACTTGTCATCCTTTACTTACACCTTAAGCTTAAAGGAGCCACTCTTTTTTTGGGAAAACTAACAGGTCAACAGAAAATTAAAATACTGTGCATAATCCATTTGCCCTGTGATGTCCTGGATCACGTAGTAAGGGCTACATAACTCAACGGTAAAACTTTTGGAAAAGACATGATACCTTATAAAACAAGCAAGAGATGACTGGTTATAGGAAATGAGAACCTATTTTCCAGGCGAAGAAGCAGACTATACAAACATACATGGAAACCAGAAAAACAAGTGCCCTGTAAGTGCGAGGACTGCTTTTTATGTGGACCATGAGATCTGAGTGGGAATAGGCAAGGTAGGTCAGCTGCCTGCAGAAAAGCCAGATGATAGATAAAATTTTGTTTCATCCTAGGGAAAAGGGAAGCTGCTAAGTTATATAGCATGTAAAATTTCCTACACTAATTTGACCACAAAATATTTTCCAAGAATGTCTTACATTTTTATTTTAATAATCAAGTATTATGATCACTCTAGCAGAGTTGTAGAGATTGAAGTGGACATAGTGTCACATTGGAATACTGGAGTGTATATTTCAGTAGTAATCAAAGAAGGCAAATTAAAACAATGTGAATGACTTTTCATTAATGGGGTAGAGAAAGATAATTACAGAGGAAAATTCATTAAAAAAATTAATATTTAAGTATCTGCCTTATCATAAATAATGTCAAGTTTCTACAATGATCTCTATATCATCATAAGACTGAATAAACATAAGGTGCTGCTATAAAGTTGCATAATCATCTTCTAAAGTGCAGACTCACTATGAGTTGACTAATTTGGAATTACTATTTATACAGTTATAGGTGGATTATTGTGTCACAAGATTATCCCTGCATTTCAATAGGGACACAGCCTGATTATTCTTGTCCAGCCATATCTTGATGGATGATGCTTGTGAAAAAGTGAAGACTATGAAATTCCTAGGCTGAACTGAGGCAAGTAGGGAATATTTTATAATCAAGAAAGGTCATTGATTAGTACTTACTGAGACCAAGAGGTAAAGATTTCTTCTTAACTTAAAATTTTTCATTTTTAAGCTCATTTTCTCATCTACAAACAGACAATTATAAACTGTATACAGTTTACATAATTTTTGTGATAATGTGGTATACATGCAGAATTATGAATGTACTAGATAATATTTAGTAAATTAATGTTATGTGGTTATTACAGAGTTGCTAAATCAAGGGAAAGAAGTAAGACTGCTATGCCCTGGCCGGTTTGGCTTAGAGGATAGTGTTGGCCTGTGGACTGAAGGGTCCTGGGTTTGATTCTGGTCAAGGGCACATGCCAGTGGGGGGCTTGCAGGAGGCAGCCAATCAATGATTCCCTCTCATCATTGATGTTTCTATCTCTCTCCCTCTCCCTTCCTCTCTGAAATCACTAAAAAAAAATATTAAAAAAAGACTGATAAAAGACAAAGATAAAATGTCAAAATCCAAATGTTATCCAATCAAGAATTCAGTTTAATATATCTAGGCAGAGATTCATGTAGAAAATTAGCTAAGGCTGAAATAGGCCCAAAGCGAGGGAATAGGCTAATTCGGAAGCAAAGTCTATAAAGAATAAACAATCCTTTTATTTGTGTTCTGGCATAGTCTGCTGGACTAGAACTGAGCCCATGAAATGATCAACACAAGCTGGTCAACTCCATATTAGAACCTTAAAAATGATATCAAATTTTGCAAAATATTGGAGAGTAACATATAGAGAATGAAAATGTCTACTGTTTACCTGGGGGAGAACAATGTGGTTCTGAAACATCTTTCTTAATAAGGGATTAGCCCAGAAAATATTCTTACCTGACTCAATAATTTTGCCCTATCTGGGTTGGCTCAGTGGATAGAGCGTTGGCCTGTGGACTGGAGGGTCCCAGGTTCAATTCCAGTCAAGGGCATGCACCTTGGTTGTGGGCACATCCCCAGTAGGGAGTGTGCAGGAGGCAGCTGATCGATATTTCTCTCTCATTGATGTTTCTAACTCTCTATCCCTTTCCCTTCCTCTCTGTAAAAAAATCAATAAATATATTTTAAAAAATAATAATCTCTGTGTACTTTGTCCTGAGGAAATAGCTGGATATCATACTTTTGTGAACTCCATCACTTGTTGAATGTGTGCATTTGTGTCCAACAGTACTCTCCAGGAAACTTTTGGAAAATAATTAGTTATTGCAAATGTGCTTATTTTGAATAGTTTATTGGAGAAATAATTTTGTTTAAAAACATTCACTTTCAAAATTTTTCTTCAAAATTTGCAACTATCAGGCTAAAATGCTAGTTAATAAATAATGTCTTTAAAAAGAATAAAATCCAATGAGAAATATAATCTCTAGCATTTTCCCCAATATTCCTTAGTTAATTAATATAATTTATTAAGGATATTATTATCACTATTCTTTAATTTTTAACAATATTTGTTAGAGTATTTCTCAGGGTTCGAGGTAGGTCTCTCGAGAGGGCCATCTCAGAATCATTTGGTAAAACTTTTCCAGTGACATGGGCCTGCACAACTCATCGCACTCACTCCCTTTCCAAGACTCCTCTTTTCCATTTGGAGACTGTTTTTGTGAGCTGCTGTTGCTAATGCTAGTACACCTAATCGATTTGGCTTGCTAAAATGAAAATCAATAGTTGAGGCCCAATAGGACAGAGTGGTACTTAGCAAAAGTCATGAAGTCTGACCTAGCTCAAACCCATATCCAATACTTGTTGTATGCTGCTATACAGTTTCCAAGAGTCCCAATTTTTCCTTCAGCCTAAAGGGAAAAACAGTGTCTCCCTATTGGATATAGTCATTCATTACGTTGTAGATATTATTATTTGTAGAAGATTTGGGAAGTTCTTTGAACGGCCAGTATTTGCCATTCTAATGTTAAAGAAAGAATATAGGATTTGGTTGTCCTGTCTCTACCTTCTTTATAGATGCTCAGTATTGCCTAATACAACTGAGTTTTGTAGTTGTTCTATCATAAAACAGGAAGAGCATTTCTCTCCTGCTTACTCCACAGAGATGTGCTGGGTATGCATGACATGAGCTAAGCAATAAAAAATGTAATATCACAATAAATTGTCCATTTATTATTATGCAAGTTTTAAGTGCAAGTCAGTCTGACCTATAATGATTGAGAGTTTCTCTTTATAGAAGTCCTTTGAAAAATATACTTTTTATATTTTTTTGAAAAAATTATATTTTCTGTAGGTAAATTCAGAGAAAAGCGTTTAAAAATTAGGATAAGCTAAAGAGATAAACTCTAAAACAGTGCGTAGTGACAGGTATTCATACATATTCCCGTCACTTCTTAATTTTTGTTTATATGGTGTAACAGAGGTTTTCAGGTAATTATACATGCAAAGAATATTCTTTTTTCATTATCAATTCACAAACTGTCATGGTGAATGCAGTACCCAGCACATCCAATGACAACTCCTCTGTGACGTGTTGATGAAATGCGTGAGTTACAAGCAATGGTAGAGGAGCCCAGTCCTGCTCCACTCTCATTGAATTTCTTCCATACATTAACCAATTTTTCCTTAAGTGACTGAAATTGCACAGACAAAATATGACTTCATAAAAATTATTTAGTCTAAAACATTGCCATTGATTTTATTTTTTATAGATCAAAATGAATGTTCTCTTCAACATTTCAATAAATTGCCTAAAAATAGCTCGTTATTTTTTCTAGGTTTGCCACGAATTGTTTTATAAATCAAATACCAGTAAAATCTAAGTTACAAATTATTTTCTATAGATATTCCAATGTGCCATTGCTTGGTCATCCCCAGATTTATTTTAAATATATTGATGTAAAAATACAAATTAAAGAAGGATTACATCAATTATTAGAATATACTATATAGAGAGTAAAAGTTACATAAGTTCAGATGATAATTTTATCCGGCAAGTTAGTGATTATTGTAGACATCTGACTGCCAGCATTCCATTTCCTAGGGACAAATGCATTTGGATTCCTTGAGGTAATCGCTGACATGGCAAGGATTGAAGAAAATGTTCAATTTCCAACTGGTATCTTCGCCAATGTCTGTAATACTCAAATCATATGGCAGTAGTCTTTGTGCTACTTCCACTTGTTATTTACTCTTTATTATGAATTTTCATTTCTCCATGGAATCCTTGAACTAGCCAGTGTTAACTGCCTTCACTAGTCACTTTGCTCCACTGTCAGAATAAATGGCTTCATTGATTGTTTTATTTAAGAGGATCTTCAGTGTTAGATTCTGTCTATGTAAATACATACAATCATTTTTATAATATTTGACAGTGGTTTATTTAATTTAATCATGATTATTTAACATTGCATCATGCTATTTTCTTACATTTAATAAGGATCAATAACCAATTCCTTTAATTGTATGACAAAAACATTAATAAAATATGATTATTAAAGCCAAATGATAAAACATTATATATCTGAAAACTAAATTTATTCTATTATAGAACTTATCTTTCTTCTTAACTTAATTGTACATTTTTCTTCCTTTCTTTTTCTATTTTTATGTTAGCAATATCTGTAAGGATAAGTTTTTTTTCTGTAAATCACAACATAAATGGATGTGTGTATGCAACAATGTAATTTTAGTTTATGGTAATATTCAGGAATAAAATAACAGTTGATAGTCTGTGAATTTTTGGCATGAGAAATCAAAGTGAATTATAAATCATAAATCAGTCGTTTGTAAGAAGAGTGTATAAAAATTGATTTGCTGGGGAAAAGAGTCAACAAACACAGGTAGTAGTTACCACTTTGCATAAAACTAATAGTTTTCAAGGTATTTTAACAAGCTCTATAGTTGATAAGCTTACAATAATCAATTCTGTTTCTTGCTTTAAAAAAAAAAATCCACCTTCACTATTCACATTGTGAACTACCATTCAGTGAAAAAAATCACATTATCACAGTTCTTATTGAGGTGATACTGTAATAAGCATTAAAAAAGAATTAAAACTTCCTATGCAATACATTACTTATGGAAACAGTGAAACTATACATGTATGTGTGAGTACATGCAAAACACATAGTGCATATATTTAAGTGCATTCATACTTGCATATATAGCTCCCCATAGTCATAAGTTTTGCTAGAAAATCTAAGAATCTTTTCTACTGGTCTGCAAAAAAAAAAAAAAAAAAAAATCATTAAAGGGTGGCATATCATATGAATTGAAATGCTTACTGTGGAAGGATTGAAGAATATTGATTGTCCATTCATCTGTTAATCTTCCTGTTTTTGTCACCTGATTACATTTGAGCTGATTTGAAGATTCTCTCGATTCAATCCAACAAATCATATCTTCATTATAGATAAAATCCAGAGTATGAATCTCATTTCCATTGACTGAGGTCAGGGTTGCCATTTTACTTCCGTTCAGAGAGAAGACCGCAATTGTTTCCGAATTTGCAATGAGCAGCAGAGGTGGCCTGTCTGTCGGTTCTGGGATGAAAGAGAACACGAAAAGTGAGTTCAGTAACAAAACGTCCCTTTTTGCAATTTTGCATTATTTATTGAATTATTCTGTATTTTAATGCATCTTTAAAGTAAAAAATACTTACAAAAACAATTATTAATAACCCTCACGTATGCTTCACTAAGTACATATTTCAGTTCCCTTCGCTAAGGAAAATGATCCAATGAGCATGTTGTATTCTTTGTTTCCTTAGTTGTAATGTGTTGTCTCAATATAAGAACTTGCTGTTTACTTCCATTGCTGGTCAATGAAGGGAATGCTGGGAGTTATTTTTACGGCATCGATGCTAGATCAGGCTTCCCTGATGAGCAAGAGCACACTTTTCTGAGGTGGATATAGGAGGTCAGAAATACATGCTCTGGATCACAACATGCAAAGCTCACAGGTTCATAACAAGAGTGACTTCAGCCTCATTGGTTCCTTGACTGGCCCCAGGAGTCAAATAATCACACATTCCCTTAGTGACTAGATTATGATTATTGAGCTATTTCTTCTTTATGGTCAAGAAAATAAGATTCTAAATGGAATAGCAACAAGTTCAATACTACTTATTGAACAATGCATTTTTGCTTGTGTTAGTATTAATAATTGAAGAGAATTTCAATATCTTTAATATTTGAAGTTAATAGCAAACTCCTATATAATAAAAGGCTAATAGTGGAATGATCTAACACGTTCCACGTGATCTAACAGTGGAACGACCGTTCACTATGATGCACACTGACCACCAGGGCGCAGATGCTCAATGCAGAAGCTGCCCCCTGGAGGTCAATGTGCTCCCACAGGGCGAGTGCCACTCAGCCAGAAGCTGGGCTCACAGCTGGCAAGTGCAGCAGTGGTGGTGGGAGCCTCTTCTGCCTCCGTGGCAGTCAAATATCCCTCAAGGGCTCCTGGACTGCAAGAGGGCACAGGTTGGACTGAGGAACTCCCTCCTGAGTATACCAATTTTGTGCACTGGCCTTCTAGTCTCATATAAAATTAGTGTTGAAAGTATTTGGCTAGCCCTGGACAGTATAGTTTAGTTGGTTGGAATGTCAGCCTATACATCAAGAGGTAATGGGCTCCATTCCCAGTCAGGAGACATACCTAGGTTGTGGTTTAGGTCTCAGTTTTGGCAAGTACAAAAGGCACCCAATTAATGTTTCTCTCTCACTCTCTCTCCTTTTTCCTCTCTTTTAAAAAATAAAATAAAATAAATCAATAAACATAGGTGAGAATTAAAAAAAAAGACAAAAGAAAAACCATTAAAAATTGTTTAGTGGTACAATCAATATTAATAAAAGGGTAATATGCTAATTAGCCTGGGACACTTTCCGGGAGGCCTTCTGGATGTCCTTCCAAACAAAGCGATGGTCGTGGGGCTGAGGCAGAGGCAGTTAGGGGCAATCAGGCTAGGATGGGAGGGCAGTTGAGGGAGAGCAGGCCGGCAGGGTGGGGCAGTTGCGGGCAAGAAGTCTTGTTAGAGGGGAAGTTGGGGGCAAGCAGGCTTGCAGGCAGAGTGGTTAGGGGTGACCGAGCAGGCAGGCAGGTGAGCAGTTAGGAGCCAGTGATCCTGGATTGCCAGAGGGATGTTTGACTGCCAGTTTAGGCCTTATCCCCGCCCCCAGCCCCATGCACAAATTTTATGCACCAGGCCATTAGTCCCATATAATAAAGAGCTAATATGTTAATTAGATCAAATAGCTGAATGACTTTCTGGATGATCTTCCGGACAAAGCCTTGTCTGTGAGGGCTGGCTGAGGCTGCGAGGGACTTTGAGGGCTAGCCAAGGCTGTCAGGGCTGCAAGGGGCAGCCAGGGCTGCTAGGGCCGGCCTGGTCTATGAGGGCTGAGCCCCTTGCACAAATTTTGTGCATCAAGCCTCTCGTTATATTATAAATATAGCTTTTTTGCTACTTAGGAAATGCAAAAAAATGTGAACATCTTCAACTCCCCTTTTCCCCTATCCTATATCCAATGTATCATCAAAATTTCTTTGACTCTGATGGTCAAACTTATCAGGAATCCCACCATTTCACAGTGACTACTACTACCATTCTGCCCCAAGCAGCCATCATTTCTTAACTAGATCATTTCAATTGCCTTCTAACTGGTTTTGTCACTTCCATCTATTCCCTCCACTTCTTTAGTCTATCTCAATATGACAGTTGGAGTTATTATACCTTTACAATATTAAGGCAGACCAAGTCAATCTTCTGCCCATTTCCAAGAGGGCTCTCATTGCAATCAGGGTAAAAGTCAAAACCTGTGTCCTGCTGTTTAAAGCCTTATCTGATTTGACCTAATTTCCTTCATCTCCCAACTACTCTCATCCTCCTGCATCTCATTTCAGACATAGTGCACTTCTTATTTGCCCCTTTTTGATCAAGCCAAGTAAGCTGCTCAATCAGAGGTTCTTTATTCTTCCTGGAATTATGAGCCCCGATATATGGCCAACTTGCTCACCTCCTTTTAGGCATTATTTGACTGTCACCTTTCTGATGAGGGTATCTCTAGCTCATACAAATTGCAAGCCACTATACTCTCCATTTCTTGCATTATTTTTCACTTTTCATCAAATATGGGTACCTTATTTATTTTTTTCTGATTCATTGTTTTTCTACTTTTGCTGATGTAGCTCTAGGATTTTGATAAAGCTTGGAACCCAGTGGTCATTCAATATAAATTTTCTGAATAAATGAAAAAGACACGTGAAACTCCTGCCCAGTACAATTATTTAGAAACATTCTGTAAAATGTTACAAAATAATTTGGTTTCTTAACCTATGAATGGAACCCAGAGAAAGGTGGGATATTCAGAAAATTTCATAAATAGCATTTGCTCTTTCAAGAAACGCACACTGAGAATTGTAAAGATAGAAAAAATAAAAAGCCAAAACATGAGTATTTAAATTTTTACACCCCTAAACAATTCTCTCAATCAAGCCATAGAATTTTTCTCTGCCTTCAGAAAGATAATGAAATGTTTGACTCTATAAAAGCAACAAAGGGAAGAAAAATAACAGCAAAAATGCTCAATGAGATTATAAAACTGGTTAGCCCAACAGTCTCTTTCTCTTGGATAAAACAGACTTGTTCTGGACAGGCTAGTATAAACCAACAAAAAGAAGTCTCAATAAAGTTAAAAAGAGTTCTCTCAGAAGCAATGGTAAAATGGTGAATTATCACTGCTTAGCATAACCATGTCAAGGGACTCCATCTGAGGTTGGTTAGCCAGTTGGCTTCTCTCCTAATCTTTTAACATCATTTTGAATCACGTAATAGTTACCCTTGCCAGTTCCTAAATTTGGAAGTCCAGAGTTGGTCTTTATTCAATACTCCTGACTCTGCTTGTTTGTCCATTCTCCCTCAACTCCCCCCCCACAGTTGACAGTGGCACTTTTGAAACCTGTTAGATCAGAGATTTCTCAGGTTAAGAAGAAATCTTAGATGGCTGTGTTATCAGTTTAGCAAAGATATACTGACAATAATGTCAGAGCTTATTTTATTCACTTGACAATTGAAATGACCTTTAGTGAAGTTGCCTCTCCTTACAAAATGAACGATTATTTTTTAAAAATCTTCTTTGCTACCAAACTTTCTGAGAAGTCCAGATGTAGACAATCATTTCTTAATTGGCTACTAGTCAGTAAATTTAAGTATGTCATAAACATTATTTGGAGAGAGACTGGAATACGAAGGAACACTGAAATTCCTGAGAAACTAAAATAAAAATGAATTAAGGATCAACACAGCCAATGCTTAATTGACATTAATGCTTAATTGATCAATCTATTTGATTTTTGTAGCTGCTTTTCTCTAGTGAATCAGTTGATTGGTTTATGCAAAATATATCAACCTATGATTTTAAAAGCTTCAGGTAAACAGAAAATCAATCAAAAGATCAATCAAAAGAAAAGCTAGATGCTTCATGCTTTGATTTAATAATGGTAACTTTAAAATTCAAATGACATAGTAGAGGAAGTATACTTACAATATTAGTTGTGATGTCTTTTACTGAAATAATATTCCTGTGTCTATGCTAATTACTCTTTATATATATACTAGGGCCCGGTGCACAAACATTTGTGCACTCAGCGGGGGTGGGGGGTCCCTCATCCCAACCTGTGCCTTCTCACAGTTTGGGATCCTGGAATCCATTGGGGCACACAGCACCGATTTCCAGGCCTCAGCCTCGAGGGCAGAGCTGGCTCGGTCCTTCCGCCCCCGAGGCTGCCGTGCCGCCTGAAATCCATCGCAGGGGGCACGGATCTACTTCCAGGCCTCAGGGCAGCCTCGGGGCCTGAGCTGGCTCACGCCCCCAGCCCCCGGCTGCCCTGCTGCCATCGCTGGCCGGACCTGCTCCTCCCCCCAGCAGCCACAGGCTGGCTGGCTCCTCCCCCCCCCAGGTTGCGCCTCCGGCCAGGTTGTTCCTCCCCTCCTGGCTCCCCCAAGGCAGAGGTCTTCCATCTGCCTTGTGGGACCCCAGTGCTGCACACCACTTCTCCCGGCGCTGAGACCTCTGCCATCTTGGCTGGGCTAATTTATGTATAGTCGCTCTGATTGGCTGGTGGGCGTGGCTTACCTGTCCCGGAGAAACGGTTAATTTCAATATTATGCTTTTATTAGTTAAGATATATATATATATATATATATATATATATATATATATATATTTAAATATGTTTTATTAATTTTAGAGAGAAAGGGAGAGGGAGAGAGAGAGAGAAACATCTATGATGAGAGAGAATCATTTATTGGCTACCTCCTTCACACCCCCTACTGGGGATTGAGCCTGCATCTTGGGCATGGGCCCTTGACTGGAATTGAAGAACAAAGCTCTACCCACCAAGACAAACTGGCTAGGGTTGGTTTTACTCTGTAGACAAATAAACTTAAGGCTTAGCATCGGATGAGGGGGACCATTGAATCATAAGAACCCATGAAAATCATCAAGGGCTAAGGATATAAATGTTTGCACTGATTTCATGATGAAAGCTGGCTTAGGCCTGGCAAAGGTCATCTGTCTCTACTTGCACCACTGCTGATCACTAGTGTGCATCAATCATTACCTCAAGTTTTCACATGCCAACTGAGCACTATTATCTCAGGTAATGAGAATAAAAGATAGACCAGAATAGTTATGATACTCTTATCAAATGCCACCTAGAGTCAGTAGACAAGGCCCCCAAAAGGACCATTAGAAAGTACATTACCAAATGTACTTCAGTGAAAGGAATACCTACAGCAATTCTTATTGAGAAGTAATAAATATTAACTTTTCACATAGAAAAGACTGAAGCACAAGAAAGCATGCAGTCAGTATTCTAACCTAGAGAACCAAGACTTGGCTTGAATAAGCCTCTCCCAGGCAATCAATTCACTCATACTGGAGGAGGACAGTTGTCCCCTCCTGCTTCAGCACCCCTCATATGTCACAGTATAAAAAAACACCAGTGTTTGCCTCCCAGTTATAGAGACATGTATTTGTGCTCCGTATGATCATAAAGTGATTATTTCCTATCACATATGTCATATTAATCAGCGGCTCACTTTCTGAGCTTGTAAAGCCTCCATGCAGGCCTTTCCTGAGGTAGCCAGGTTAGCATGTGGCTCCTTTTTTGTCCACAGTGTGAAAATTATCATGCATTTCAATATATAAAATAAAATAAATAACATTGTGATTTTTAATCAGGATGATGAAATATGTTTAATTGATAATTATTAAAGGACTTCTTTTGTGAATCTCAAAATTTTGGAGAATAATTCACCCAAATTTTAGGTTATTGAATGATTAGAATTAGCAGATAGTCTAGAGATGATCAATTCATATTATTTCTTAATTTCTTAGTCACCTTCCTAATTGTAGCAAGATGGAACTACTTTAGCTATATAAACACATTTTCCCTAATTTAGATATGTCCCTCCAAGTTGTAAGTTTGTAATGACTGAGCTAAATGTAATAGATATTGGCTCATTTAAAAACTGCCTTTAAGTAACTCCTGTTCATAAAGTAGTTCCTATTTAAAAGTGTTACGCCCAGATGTTGTGCTCCCTAAGACCACTCAGGGAGCCCGGAGACCAATGTGAAAACATAGAGAGCCTTTATTCGAGCTAGCTCGGGCTCGGTCCCACACACACACTCACCCACGCATCGGCAGAGCGGGAGAGAGAGCGCAAGTTTCAGGAAAACAAAGGATTTATAGGGGGTCTGGAAGTAGTGGGTGGGGTAACATGTGTGGTCCCTGTTGATTGGTCAAGGGAAGGGCCAGGGTTTGGTTGCACAGGGGGCAGGATGCAGTCAGCCTAACTTGAACTTGGGTCATTTCCCCTGCATCCCCATCGGCCGGTTTGAGTCAGTCTTTCATTAGCATAAAGTCTTAAGAAGCACATTTATTTCGTCTCCTAAAAAGAAAAATATATATATACTGCCTCAGTATTTGAATGTTCATTTAATAAATATTTATTGAGCATGGCTAACTTTTGCCAGGCACTGCTGTAGAGGTATAACAGTTAACAAAACTAATAAAACTCCCATTTTCATAGAGCTTATATCTTAGTCGGGGGAACCCAAAATAAACAAGTAAATAAATATGATTTAATATGATTTGGCAGTGACAAATTCTATAAAGAAAAGTAAAAGTAAAGTAATGGGAATGTGGACTGCTCCTTAGGGAGAGTAGTTCAGTTCAGAATATATTTAAAAGTTTGAAATGAAGGGTTTATGAGAAAGATTGGGTTCAAGGGTGACTCTGATTTTGGCTTGAACAATTGGGTAACTGGGGGTGACATTTACCAAGGTGGAAAACTGAAAAAAACACTGTTACAAGGGGAGAAAATCAGGGTTTGGAAAACACTGATTTTGATATTTCTATTAATTCCAGATGTAGATATTGAGTTGGGTCTGAATATTCAAGTGAGTCTTGTATTCAATAGAAACGCTAGGGCTGGTGATAATAACCTGGGAGTCTCAGTCTCAGATGTTCTATAAAACCATGGGAGAGCGTGTATTTTTAAAGGCATGATACAGGATGAGAGCACTTAGGAACTCAATCAAGTAAGAAACGTTCAAAGGACTGAACACTGAATTGTGCCAATAAATACTGACTCTGTGAGAATAATGCAACAAAATAAACTGAGAAAACATGTCTTGTGAGGTAAGAGGAAACACTAAGAATATGTTGCTTTGCAAGGAAAAGTATTCAGGAGGAGACAAAGATAAGGTGCTGCTTAAACTGATGGCTAAGTGATCTGGCAATTGGAGGCCATTGGTAACTTTGATAAAAAAGGTGTTAGGTGGGTGATAAGAATGTAAGATCCACTGAAGTGCATGCAAGAGAGGTGGGGAGGAAATGGAGAAAGAGACAAGTTCTGTGGGGGTTTATTTAAAAGGAAAAGAGAAGTGGAGTGGTAGTGGAGAACAATATAGATTTAAAGAAAGTTGTTTCATATCATCTTTACAACATGCTTGTATGCGAATAGGACTGATAGAGGAGAAGAGAATATATTGATGAGCAAGAAACAGAGAAGGCGATTGTATACATCTACTTGCTGAGCAGGAGAAAGAGGATGAGGTGGATGCACATTTGAAGGAGTGGCCTTAGGAGCAAGGTCAAGTTGTTCTTTGATTCAAATAAGAGGAAGGTGGAGTGATTCATTCCAGATTCAAATAAGTTGGTAGATTTAATTAAGTTTGTAATGAGAAAGTTCTCTTTTGTTTCTACTTTCTCAGAGAAATATGAAACCAGATCCTCAGAATAAGGGAGAAAAAGGTAGATAGATAAAAATTAATTATCTAAACATAGATAATTAAGGTCATGTAATCTATTTCTTTGTTTTCTGAAAGGATGTAAATATACAACCTATATTTTAGATTTCAATTTTTGATTATGCTATTAAAAAGGAAGATTAGCTCTAAGTACTTAACGGTGATTATATATCAATTTTCTAGCTACTTTCCTAGATATACTCTGCAATTTGACAATTAAGTTGTTCTAAACCTCTGAAGATACTAAGATATAATTCATATAATAATTTGGCAAAAATTACCTTGTATGGGAAGATGAAGACCTTGGGAGTCCTAGTGCTAGAGAGAAATGCTTAAACATTTAAAAATGAAATCAATACAATGGCTTTTCTTTTCTCAGGATTAAAATGACTCTAAGTAGCTTGACTAGGGAGAATATGCAGGATATTAGTCATCAAAGTTAAGGTCAAGATAAAATCTAGAGGGAGGAGGGCCAAGGGTAATTCTCTAACTGCTGTTTTTACCTTGATGATGGAAATTGATATAGGGATGCCTTGTAGGCTCTCTGAAACCTTTTTTTGTTTTGTTTTGTTTTCTTATTAGAATAAACAAAATACTATTCTTTTTCTCAGGTTTTAAGTTCCAGCCTGCCTCCTCTCAATATTTTAATAACTACGTACTTCTACTTTCCCCAAACAAAGCAATAGAAAAGTTATATAGTTATATATATCCTTGCCTCATCTTAAAACTAAACCCCGTACAATTTCTATAAGTTTAAGTATGCCTCATTTCTGTTTATTTTTCCCATGATACAGAATAAGCACACTTAGGAACTCAATCAAGTAAGAGATGTTCAAAGGATTGAACACTGAATTGTGCCAATAAATACTGACTCTGTGAAAGTAATGCAACAAAATAAACTGAGAAAACATGTCTTGTAAGGTAAGAGGAAACTCCAAGAATATGTTGCTTTGAAAGCAAAAGTATTCAGGAGGAGGCAAAGATAAGGTGCTGCTTAAACTGATGGCTGAGTAGTACTCTGGCAATCGGAGGTCATTGTAACTTTAGCAGTAAAGGTGTTAGGTATATTTCTCCAATTTGAAGACAAAGAAAGGGATTTAATTGTAGAGCATATTATCTATTACACATTCTAATTGAGGATTTAGTTAATCATTCAATAGCTATTCTACAGCTTGTTGTGCCATTAAAAAAAAGTTTATTGATTGTCAATATAGAGCCCATAAAGGTGGCCATGTAATTCTTTATACCCAAACAAAGAAGTCCCCAGCTAGAATGCAGTTAAAATGTTATGTGGTAATGCAAATGGAAGACATGCATTTTTTCTGTATCTGGTATTTTCTTTGACTATGGGTAAATCAAAGGTGTTATGATACATAAGACACCATGGTTATGTTCACTGTTATCAATCTTGCAACTTTGTTGCTGGGAAAAAGATTCAGGATATTAAGAAAGGTGCTAGACGGTAAAAGTGATTTCCTCTAGCAAAAAATTAAAAAAAAAACAACAAAGAAGTAAAAACCACACAGAATATTATATCTTAACACTAGCATACTCATTCACAATGCTGAATAGGAAAAAGAAGTGCAATGTTTAATTTTAGTGATGAAAATTCCATCAGAAATGCTTGCCCTATCCTGTGGAGAAATGTGATTTCTAACTGAGTGAAGGGGCAGAGACGTAGGGTAGAAATACTCCAGAAAACACACAAATATGTTGTTCACTGACCGTGCCAGGATTTCAAAGGCAGGTTGCAAAGCTCTGGTATTCTATAGGATATTGGCTCAGGCAATACTGCCTGATTACAGGAGGGTTAGCTCTTTCTCAGCTACCCTTGCACAGCAAGCTCACTGGAATTGCATGTTTACCTGAGGAGAGCCTTGGTGAAGCGGGCACACATTTATGGAGCTTATGCAGAACTCCCCAAACCAGTCTTTTATGCCATTACTATAATGAAGGCAGCATAAGCCCAGAATAGCAGGATAAAACTAGTAAAACACCCCATTGTCCTTTGTACCTATTCCAGCAATTTGACTTTTCACCATCCCAGTCCACTTATTCCATTTCCTGAATGTTTAGAAAGAAAATTGCTTTGGCACCCAATAAATATTTACCAAACATGTACTCTTTCCAGGCACTGAGCTGTACCTCGGCCACTTACCGCTTACCACAGAATAGTTTCCACCACGCATATGGGACTGAGTAAAGAACAGCACTCTGGATTACTCTGCTCCTGCCTAGCTCAGAGATTCTCAGATACAATGATGGGATCAAGTATCCCTCACAGTTATGCCGCAGTGAAATGATAAATTGTGCAGCAACTACACCTTTGGACTACATAAAACTAATAAAAGCTCCGAATAGTAAATCTTCATGTGTCCGGACATAACCACACATCATTCCGCAGGAAGCCCTTCTATGCCAGATGGTATGCTCAAATAGGTCTGATCTACTAGTCTCATAAGCGATCAAGGTCACTAGGACTTAATGCTACCCTTCCTAAGAACACTAACTTTTTCACATTGGCTGGTTCTTTTTCAGAAGGGGGAAAAAAAGCAAGGAAATTATATTTTAATAACTGAATTCTAAGTGCTTTAAGTGGCTCCTGAGACTCTGATACCCTGAATAAGAAACGGTTCCCTTTCTATTCAGGCACCTGCCGATTCTTCCCGTAAGCAAAACCGGCCCTGGCTGAAAACCATGCCGATTCTTAACATTCCAATGATAAATGTAACATTCCATTTATTAACAGAGGTAGAGGTTAGATGTAGGAGCCATAGAAAGTTATATTTTGTATTACTTCTCTCTGTTTTCTGAGAATTGTAGTAAAGAAAACAGCAAGTGGTATAAAAAACACTGCCTGGAAATACGCTTCCGTGGAGTATATAGAGATTACTATTTGTATTTATTGCAACAAAGAAATCCATTGCCTAAACAGTCTGACACGCCTCCCTCCTGCCCCAATCGGTGAGCAGTAAACTATAACCTAATAGAATTTCAACATTATTTAATGGGCTTTCATCTCTCACTGCTCGGTTGGTTCCATGGCAAACAGGTACGCACACTCTCTCAGCACCATTTAATGCAGTGACTGTACATTGATAGCGGATAAGTATTTAGTGCTCTTTATCCCACTACTACCGTAGTACAATCAGTAGAGCTGTATTAGTTCCCTAGACATGAATGCTGGCGTAAGTGCCTGACTTCATTCAGCAACTGGCTGGGACACTGAAAAATACAGTCCAATGAGCCTGCATTTATCAGCACTAAAAATGGAAACAATTCAAAAATTACACACCCTTAGCTATTACTTTCATGCTTATAGATTCTACATGAACCGACTTTCAGCCCTGGGTGCTCACATCTGAATCAGTTAAAAGAAAGGTAAAATAAAATAAAATAAAATAACTTTTTATTTTCATATTTGACAGGTTACCAGAAACCTAATCTCAAAACAACGTAAAAATATACAGGAAGTTTTAATAGATGCCTATAAATGCTTTGACAGTTCATTTTAAAACAGTTTCTTCAAGTGACAAACCCTAATGTTTAACTTAAATATTACTAGCTTTTATCATGTACCCCATTCAAATTAATAAACACTCATCCTGGCATTTGTATTCTAGTTTGTCTCTTCATACTTTATCAAGTATGCATATTTATTTACTAGTTTGTTTGTTTCTTCCCTGTCAGTCTAGATTTTGTCTTCTGAGAGAGAAGCTAATTTATCCTGAGAGGTCCAGTGTTATATTAATTAATTTCCCACCTCAGAGGCAGTTGAATTAATCATTCCATCCATTTCTACAGTTGAAACAAACGCCATGATAACCTACCTTTGAATCACAAGACTGAAGACATTACAGCAGGGAGATTCCTCTGTGCGAAGGGTAAATTCAGATACGTTAAATTATTCTAATCTTTTATTTTATTGTTTTTAATTGAATTTATTTTTTCTATTACTATTTACCCCCTCTGTGCTCACTTCCAACCCGACAGCCCCTGCCCCCACCACTGCAATCACCACACTGTTGTACATGTTCATGAATTCTCTCTTTTCTTTTTTGCTCAATCCCTCCATTACCCACACACCTTCCCATTTCCTCCAGAGCCGTCTATGAGTCTGTGTCTGTTTTTCTTGGTAGTTCAGTTTGCTTATTAAGTTCCACATATGAATGAAATCTTATGTTACTTGTCTATCTTTGACTGGCTTATTTCTCTCAGCATAATGTTCTCCAGGTCCATTCATGCTGTCACAAAGGGTACATTTTTCTTCCCTCTTATGGCAGAGTACTATTTCTTTGTGTAAATGTACCACATATTTTTTTATCCACTCATCTACTGTTGGACACTTGGGCTGCTTCCAAATCTTAGCTATTGTAAATAATGCTGCAATGAACATAGGAGTACATATATTCTTTTGAATTAGTGTTTTAGGTTTCTATGGGTAATTTCCCAGAAGTGTAATTGCTGAGTAATAAGGCAGTTCCATTTTCAATTTTTTGAGGTAACTTCATACTGCTTCCTCAGTGGCTGCAAAAACCTACATTCCCACCCACAGTGCACAAGGGTTCCTTTTTCTCCACACCCTTGACAACACTTATCAAACCATTCATTGTTTAGTAACATGTTAGTTAGCATTGTTTAGTAACATGTCCTATGTATTTCAGTTTTCTACTTATGATTGATTTCAAGTTTCATAGTGTTATAGTTACAATTGTATTAGCCATAAACCCCTCAAATTTTAATATTGTAAACTGTGTGAAGTGACATAAGCAAACTCTGTACTTTCCCAAATGAGTGAACGCCAAGCTTGTACCCTTAGAACCTTATCACACCAACCCAGAAGGCCACAGCCTGGCAGCCACCAATAAGGACCAATGTGTTTACTCAACCACATAAAAACCCCGGACTTTTGACATCAGTGTCTTCTGCCCCGAGAGGAGGACTCCACGTTGCTCTGAGTGAGACGAACCCCTGACTGACTGCTCTGCTGTCCAAGCCTGAACCAACTGCAGCCGCCTGTCTGTCTCTGTCTTTGTCTGGTGTACATCTCCTGGTAGCCTTTTCCGGAGCCTACGACTCACTGGGAATAGGTAAATAAACCTTGTGTAATTGAATACTAATTCTGTCTTGTGTGTTCATGTGTTCTGGTTTGGCTCAACTGTCTAGACATTGAAGTACCAGGGGATAGGCCATTATTGCTGCCCCCTGGTCACTTGCGTATATCCCACTAAATCTAGGCAGATAATTAATTAATTGGGGCATAATTGGGACACATAGCATTATGTCAGAAAGGATGCTTGATATGATTGCAATCTTCTTAAATTTGTTGATACTTGTTTTGTGTCTTAACATGTGTTCTATCCTAGAAAACATTCCATGGGCATTTGAAAAGAATGTAGATTCTGCTGCTTTGGAGTGGAATGCTCTGAAGATACCAATTAAATCCATTTGATCTATTGTGCCAATTAAAGTTTCCATCGCTTTATTGATCTTCTGTCTGGAAAATCTGTCCATTGATGTCCACTGATGGGTGTTAAAGATCCCCTACTATAACTATATTGTCAATCTTTGTCTTGATGGACATCAAGATCTGCTTTACATATTCATGTGCTCTTATGTTGAGTACATAAATGTTTACAAGGGTCTTCTTGTTGGATTGATCCATTTATCATTACGTATCATTCTTTGTCTTTTATTATAGCCTTGGCTTTGAAGTTTAGTTTGTCAAATATAAGTATTGCTATCCCAGCTTTTATTTCCTTTCTATTTGCATAAAACATATTTTCCCATCTCTTTAGTCTGTGTGTATCTTTTGTTCTGAGGTGGGTCTCTTGAAGACACATATACACGGCACTTGTTTTCTTACCCAATCAACTCTTATTGCATTTAAAGTGATTGCTGATAGCTACATATTCATTGTCATTTTATTTTTTCAACTATTTTTTCCTTATTCTTTCTCCTTTTCTTAAAGCAACAAATGGTGGTAACAAATTTCTTTAGTTTTTTCCTGTCTGGGAAGCTCTTTATTTCTTCTTCAATTTTGGTTTTGTTTTGCTTTGCTTTGTTAATTCTCACCAGAGGATTTTTAGAGAAAGTAGAAGGAAGAGAGGGAGGTAAGAGAAAGAGAAAGGGAAACATCAGAGTGAGAGAAAAACATCAATTGGTTACCTCCTGCATGCGTCCTTACGGGGGGGGGGGGGGGAATTGAGCCTACAACCAAGGTATGTGCACTTGACCAGAATGGTACCCGTGACCCTTCAGTCCACACAGGCCGACACTCTAGCATTCAGCCAAACTGGCTAGGGCATGATTGGTCCTTTTTAATGGTTTCTGTATCATTTTTTGTACTGTTGAGAATGCTTATAATCATTACTCTGAACTCTGTATTTGATAAATTGCTTACTTCTACTTCATTTAGCTCTTTCTCTGGAGAATTCTCATGTTCCTTCATTGCCTGATTCTTTGATTCTCCATTTTGGCTGCTTGTTTGAGTTTGTTTCTATGTATTAAGTAGATCTTCTACTACTCCCAGTCTTGGGAGGGGAAACTTATGTGGTAGGTGACCTGTGGGACCTAGTGACACCATCTTCCTGATTACCAGAACTTGGTGCTCTACAAATGTCCCTTATTTGATTGTGTGGGCCGTCTTGTTATAATTGAGTCTTGATTGCTATCAACCCATTTGTGCATGGGTTCAACCCTCAGGCTGGCGAGCAGCGAGGCTCAACCCCCAACACAGCATGCAGGCTACTCTGCAGGTGCTGATCACACAAAGTGGAATCGGCCCCAGCAGGGTTTGTTGCCTGCTACTATCTCCTGTGGATATGCTGCTTGTGAAGATTATAGGATGCTGCTCTGCTGCTCTGTTGCTGTCTGAAGCTGGCCACTGGGTGTATTGGTTCTGGGCCTATGTCACATCCTATCTGTGACTGACCTTGACTAACCCTATATGGAGCTATCAGTGATCCACAGCTTGTGGCTCCCTGCACTGGGCCTGGGTGCATGTATTAAGGTCTGCTTTTACTCAGGTATGCATATTTAAATTAAAATTATTTTATAAAGTACATTGTAGACTTGCTTCCATTTGGAAAGTACTTATTTTGATATCAAATAGATAGTTGGACTAGATTACCTTTGAAGTTCCTTCCAACTCTGTAATCATTGTATCTATATTTCAGTAGTCAGGTCAATATTACTAAAAGAACTGCATTACATGAATTCACAGAAATCCAAAGCCTTCCTGACTAACATTAATCCCCATTGCTATGGAGCATAAAGCCACTAATTTCCCTCTATGAGAGTGCTCTTAAGGCTAATAAATTTTATTTGTATTCAGGTATTATATTACAAAGGAGGCATAATCAATTTACTTATTAATTTACCTAATTACTATCAATTATCACACTGAAAATAACACATACACATACACAAAGTTTGGGGTGGATAGTTGGAGAGCAACTATGATATCATTCTGTGTCAAACTAGTTCATCACCTTTATAAAAGCAGCTTCTCAGCCACCTAACTCTGCCTCTGCCTGCTCATACAAGGCTACTTCTCTCAGATTACTTCTGCATCTAGTAAGGCCTTTGCAGTTCCTGTCTCTTGGGTCTGCTTCTAGCTTCCCGCTGTGTACTTTGGACTTGATATTTTTGTACTGTTCTTTCTAAAGCCTAGAGATCTTTTTCATGCATTCACTATCTTGAGTCAGTTCATGCTAACTTTCCCTAGTTTCCCATACTCCCACTTACTGAGAGCCTTGGAACTCTGGCTTGACTTGGAGGAAAGTCAGCTTCTAGAGTCAAGTAGAGTAGAATTATAGAGGGGGAAAGGTAAGCAGTCACATAATGGAAAGGAGGAATGACAACGTGTTAAGACAAAGGTGGTTTAATTTATAACTTTTTCCTAGCAACCATCAGTCACAGCAACACTACAGTATAAAATTGTCATAAAAAATGTAAAGCTGATGAAAGAAATAGAATTTTATACATAACTAAAGCAAAAAATATCCTAAGGCTCACTTGTTATCAATATGAAAAGTCTAAAGCAAAACCAATAGTTTTCCTTTTGAACTATACAAATCCACTGGTTCAAATATCCCTGCAATCTTTAGAATTAGTCTGTATATGTTACAGATTTTTGCCCATTTACTTTATTACTCACAACTCATTGTTCTAAAACTGCAAACCATAGAAACTTTCCCATTGATACTGTGTATTTTCAAACTCTGGAGGCCAATGTTGTCATCAAGCCAACCAGCTAGAAGTGAGGACATTTATATACTCTAGTATCAATTCTAGAGTCATCAATGTCCTTGAAGCAGCATCCCGTTATCATGTACCAACCCTCTCTGATTACACTCTGTGCAGAAAGAGAGAAAGTGCCTCATATCGGGTTTATTACATTACACTCTCCCTGTGTAACCACAACAATATTGTGTGGATCAATAGAAAAAGCAAAGAACTAGCCTTCCATTTCCTTCCTCCATCAATATTTAAAATCAGGACTCCCAGTGGTGGACCAAGAGGAGCATGTAACCTGACCTAATTTTTCTAATGGATTGCTCAGAAAAATAAATAGACCTTCCTAAACTAAATCAGTAATTCAAATAAATAATGAGTAAAAGAGTTTCCATCTGGGCAATTTTGTATACAAATATGTTTTGTAAATAATTAAACACACGATCTCAGGGAAATCATTGCAATTATAACATGAGGATTTCTTGTAAAGAGAGGCAGCGGCAGCAGCTTGCTGAGCAAATCCAATATTTGAACAATCTGGCTTCAAAAAAGAGAAACCCATCCCACACCTAATTTTCTCATTGCTAATAAGTGGGATAGGAAGATATTAATTCATTTATAAAAACATCATAATTTTAAAGTGTATTTAGTAAATCCAGATTTTGGGGGAAGTTAGAAGCCAGATGGAATATAATGTATAGTAAACTTCCTATATTATTCTAAAGCTAATTCAGCCCACAAAAACATTATCCTTATCCTAAAACATTAACACTATCCTGTTGTTACTATCCCATCTGAAGGCCACTTCATTAGCAAACCAACAATACTCACTGAGTGTTTATTGTAGGCTGAACTTATATAGAAACAATAGGCTTTATTTTCAGGTAAGAGGTAAAAGGAAGACAGTTTTGAACAATGGAATTCCCATAAGAGTGGAACACTCATTTTAGTAATTATAATTAGAAAGAAAGGTTCCTTTTTTTTTTTTCCTTCCCTTACTCCTTCTCTCAGTCTTTCCCTCCCTTACTCCTTCCTTCCATCCACAAATATTGAGTACCTTGATGTCCCAAATGAGTCCTACAGTCTAATGCTTACATTATTCTAGGGAAATCAGATGTAAAAGACTAGTACATAAATTGGTTCATTTCAAGTAGTAGTGTTATATAGAAAACAAAACCAGGAAATCACATAGTTATAGAATAGGCAAGGATAATTAGATAAAACTGGAAAATGAGGTAGTGATGGATGGAGAAGGTATACACCATTAAATAGAATGGTCAGAGAAGGTTATTCTGAATGTTGACATTTTAGTCAAAACTTGAATAATAAGAATGTGAATATCATAGAGAAAAGCATTGCAGACAGGTAAAACAGCAAGTGGGAAAATGTCAAAACCAGAGTAATGTGGCTGAAGAAGGACCAGAAAACCAATATGACTGTTGTGTGAGGGAAGGGGAGTAGTGGGAGGTGAGATTAGAAAGGCAAATGGTATCAGTCCATTAGGCTCGTGCAGGGCTTGTGAGCTGTTTGAATTGTATTCTCTATGTGAGTGAAAGTTACTGGGAGACTTTTAAGCAAGAGAGTGACATGATCTGGTTTACATTTTAGATCACTTGAACTGTTATATGGAATATGGATCTTGGAGGGGAAACTGAAACAAATTAGCAACCTATTGCTACTCCAGGAGAGAGCTGGGTAATGCAAGCAATCAATCCATTCCTTTTAAACAGACTTTTGCTAATTAGAAACCTGCTGTAATGGAAAGCATTACATAATGATCAGTACAGCTACAAGAATGACACTGGATTTCCAAGTATGGAACTACGAATTAAAATAAAGCAAGAATCTCTTTTTTCAGTGTCCATGTTGCTCTACTAAATTTCTAAGAAAAAGGAAGTGCAAAAAGGAAATAAATTTGGAAGGACAAAAATGATGATAACTTACCATTTTTGGCTTTGCAAGATCTGTTGTCTGGCTGCATTATGTAGCCCTCCACACAACCACAAGAATAAGATCCATACGTGTTTAAGCAGGTCTGGCTGCATGCACCATAAATGGCGCATTCATCTTGATCTAAAAGGAAAATTGACGTCATTTCTAAGTAGACTTATTGTTGGGCATTTTTGTTTTTTCTTGAAGAAAACTTTTTAAAAATATAGCTTGGAAGTAGACTATTGTTTTAAAAAGGAAGGGCCATGCTAGCCCAGTGGATAGAGTATTGGCCTGAGAGCAGAAGGGTCCCAGGTTTGATTCCAGTCAAGGGCATGTCCCCAAGTTACAGGCTCTTGGCCCTGGTCTGGGGAATTGCAGGAGGCAACCAATTCATGTGTCTCTCTCACATCGGTGTTTTTCTCTGTCTCTCCCTCTCCATCCCATTCTCTCTAAAAATTAATTAAAAAAAAAAATCCTCAGGTGAGGATTAAAAAAAAAAAAAAAAAAAGGAAGGACCAACTTCAGTAAGTCTTTGCAAACTACACTAACTGAAATAGTAATAAATAAAATAAAATTAAAAATCAGATAATTCATTGTTGTTTTAATAGTTACAGAGATATAAGATCAAAGTTAATGTAACATATGTTATTATTTTTTATTAGATTAAAACTTTATTGTTGAATGTATTACATATGACCCCCATCCCCCTCCTCCCCATTCACCCCTTGTGGCCTGCCCCCATTCCCCCCAAGCCTTCACTACCCTATTGTCTGTGTCCATGGATTGTGCATCTACAAATATACGGTCTTTGGCTGTTTTCTTCCTACCAACCCACATCTTTTATTTTAAAAGAGGTAAAGAGGTTTTATTTACATTTTTGATGGGCAGGCTAGATGTCCTTGGATAGTTCTACAAAGGTATAAAATGCACTCCAATGAATATTTGTTGAATAGTTCTACTGTTTATGACACTGACTTTTTTCACTATTTTACCAATTAGTCTAATAACATAACATGGTTTTCAATAAACTTAGTATACTAGAGGCCTGGTGCATGAAATTCATCATAGGAGGGGGGTGGTCTCATCCAAGCCTGCGCCCTTTCACAGTCTGGGAGCCCTCAGGGGATGTCCGCCTACATTTTTAAAAAATCACCCTGTGCTTAATTGTCTTACTAACTCCTCCTTTTAAACTCCCCTCGCTCTCACATTCTGTTTCTTTCTTCTTCTTCTTTTTTTTTTTCATTTAACTATTTTTCTGGCCTCACTCCATTTTAGCATCTTTTTGTTTCCTGCTTCTTTCCCTCCCTCCCTTTGAACCTCCCTCAGCCCCTCTCCCTCCCACCATCCTCCTTTCTCTCACTTCATTGCCCATGTCTGTCTCCTTCTTACTCCTCCCACCCTTCCCCACCACTTGCCTTTCCTTTGTGAGCCTGAACCCTGCCTCTCTCCCTCCTTCCTAGTGATTACCCCCTTACCCCCTGCCATGTTCTCTTTTAAACCTTTCCCTTTCCTCTCTGGGACCTGATTCCAGCCTTGCCTGAGCACACTGCCGCCCCTCAGTCACCACCCCCTCCCACGTGGAAACAGCCTCACATTCCCTTCCCTTTTCCATTCCTGCATTTTTTTCTTGTTCCCTTTCTGTATTTCTGTTTCTACTCTCAGCCTGTCTGCATGCAGGCCTGCCTTCCTCTCTCTCTCCTTTCTTACCTCCTCCTATCATATCCTATCCTATCTACTCTGGGCCTTTATGCTGCCTGAGCAGGAGGTGGGGATGCAGTCTGCTGAATGGTTGTTACATGATAGCATCCCAGACAATTCACATATTATTAGCATAGACTAGGGGCCCGGTGCACTGTGCGGGGGAGTCCCTTAGCCCAGCCTGCCCCCTCTCACAGACTGGGAGCCCTCAGGGGATGTCCTACTGATGACTTAGGCCCACTAGAAGCAGGCCTAAGCTGCAGTCTGGCCTCCCTCTGTGGGAGGCGACCCAACTGATCAGGGGAAGGTGCCAACTCCATCACCCCGCTGCTGCAGCCAATGCCAGTCACCGCAGTCACCAAGTGTTTTCATCAACTCGAACTTCAGTCCCTTCACCATGAAAAAATGACAACTTTCTTTAGGCATTTTCAAGATGTGTCTTTCATAGGATATGACATTTCTTTCTTTCTTTTTAATCCTCACCTGAGAATATGTTTCCATTGATTTTTAGAGAATGTGGAAGAGAAGAGAAACATCAAAGTGAGAGGAACACTTTGATTGGTTGCCTCCTGCATGAGCCCTGACCTGGCCCAGACCAGGGAGAAGCCTGCAACCGAGGTACATGCCCTTGGTCAGAATTAAACCCAGACCCTGCAGTCAGCAGGCTGAGGCATTATGCACTGAGCCAAACTGGCTAGGGCAGGATATGACATTTCTTAGCCCTCCAGCAATGGACCTTCATTTTTTCCTCCAGGAGTGTGGTGGAAAAACCTTACATCACCTTTTGGATTCTTGTTACTCAAGTTACCAAGAACATTACCAGTAGCCTACAGGCAGCTTAGCCAATGAGCTGTCAGAAAAGGTGTTTCCTCTGTAGCTCATCCACAGAGGCAGGACTGCTGGCAAGCCTAGGCTGGCACACCCCTTGTCTCCGGGCCTGCTCAAGCCTCCAATGCAGCTTGGGCAGGACTCCCCAGTCTGCTCAAGCCTCTGCCCAAGGCTTGGGAAAGGCACTCACCTTACTCGCCACTCCTGTCCTGCTCAAGTCTCTGCCTCAGCTTGGGCAGGGCCCCCTGCTCTGATCAAGCCTCTGTGTGGCATTGGCAGGACCCCGACTCTGATCAAGCCTCAGCTGTGGCTTGAGCAGGGCCTCCTGCTCCTCTCTGGCCCTGCTCAAGCCTCTGCTGCCCTTCCCCCACAGTGCCAAGGCCAATAGGTCAGGAGTTGCCAGGGGTGTTCTGGGACCAACGCCCCTCAGGGACTATGTTGGGGCCTGCAGGCTCTGAGCTGCCTGAGTCCCTAGGATGTTCCGGGGACCTAGGCCGCTGGGCACTTGTGTATGCAAATTAACCCACCATCTTTATCAGGTTAATTTGCATACTTACTGCTGATCAGCTGGTGGGCCTGGCTTGTGGGCATGGCTTGTGGGCATAGTGGAGGTACAGTCAATTTGCATGTTTCTCTTTTATTAGATAGGATAAGCCTTCTGAGGCAAGCTATGCAAACTACCCTCAGTAAATAAAAAATAAAATAAAAAAACAGAGAACTATTAAGCATTGTTAAATGAAAAGTATTATCTTAATTAAATATTATCTTAATATGTATAATCCTCATTCTACTCCCTCTCTTCTTTTCCTGCCTGTACTTCTTTCCTGCAGCAACTTGTACAAATCTCTATAAACAGCAGGTATTTAATGATTCTTAATCAAGCAGGAAAAAACACAAATTCTGTCCATCAATAATTTAGACTAATATCTGTCTTTATTATGTTCTGTGTACCAAGAACTATACTAACCCCAAAGAAATCCCAATTGATAAAACATGGTTCCTACCCTTAAGTGAAATGAGTCTAATGAAATATAATTTAAATTTTATGGATTTCCTTTCAACAGACATAGAGTTATACTTTAGTTATAATATAGACATAGAGAAGTAAGTGAAACTTCTTGGAGTTAGAGAGAGAATGTTAAGTAAAGGTTGTATAGTGAGCTGAGTTAAAGAATAATTTGGATTTTCTCAAACTGAATGAAAAGGGAGGAGATGGAATGGGACATCCCAGTTAACAAAATAGCATGTCAAAAAGCATTGGGTTGACATAGTGAGGATTTCAAAGAAGTGTAGAGTTGAGTGGAGTAAGTGTTTACAAGGGAAGTGGTAAGAGATGGCATGGTGAAAGTAGTTTTAAGGCCAGCTAGTTATTATATGCTAAACTAAAAGGCTGTGCATTATACCTAGACTTTGGGAAGCATTAATTAGATAGACTATATGATTAACTTTACATTTTAAAACTAAACAAAAAACTGGGTTGGTGAAAATAGTGAAGAGGTCCTTAAAATTTAGTTAGGTAATAATTTCACTCAAGAAACTTTATTTTGAAGTCACTATATTTTGATTAAGTCAGTGGCAATAAAAATGAAAAAAAGCAAATTAACTTAAATGTTTAAGAAACAGAATGGGCAACATGTGAAGACTAATTGGATATGATGGAATTGAATGGTGGTCCAATTTGATATGAAGTATAGATTTCAGTGGCAATATCATGGAAGGAAATAGTGAGTTTACTTTGGATGTGTTGTATTTGAGGAGTCTGTAGGGAATTCTGGAGTAAATGACTAACGAGCAGTTGGAAATATGAGACTGGCAAGATTAGTGAGATCTGTCTTGGAGTATTTGGGAGTCAACAGTATATGGATGATAGAATAACAAACAAACAAAACAAAAAACAAATAGCAGAGGGTTAGATCCATACAAACACAAAAAAGAAAGAAGTGAGAAAAGCTTAGCCAGTACACAATACTGCAGGACACCAATATTAGAAAGGCAGGAGCCTCCTCTGAAAGAGATTTCATGAGAAATATAAGGCATTAAGGAAGGTGACATAGTGAAACGCTCAGTGAAGAAACCCAGTAATATAGATATTGAAACTGTCATTAGATTTTGGAAGCAAGGACATGGTGCAGTTACCTTGGCGTAGTGAAAAGGGAATGCTGTCTTAAATGATAGGTAGGTCTTACGATATTAACTGGAATGCGCTTTTGTTTTATCAAGTCCCTAAAGAGAATTGAATATACAAACTTTAGCCTATTAATTGTGTTTTCTCATTGGAACTTGGAAATACTGAATTTGAAGAGAAGTTGGGACTCTTGGAAACAATTTTGGAGGAAGGGGATGAGGAAAAGACACAGAAAAAGAAAGAAGACAAGCAAACAAATTGGCTAACAAGGTTGTGGTGTGAATTGGATTAAACTGCTATCCTATATAATAAAGAGGTAATATGCAAATTGACCATCACGCCAACACACAAGATGGCCATCCTCATGTGGTCAAAGATGGCCACCCCCATGTGGACACAATATGACCACCACAAGATGGCCATCAGGGGAAGGCAGTTGGGGGTGATCAAGCCTTCAGAAGAGGGCAGTTAGGGGCAACCATGCCAGCAACGGAGGGCAGTTAGGGGCTACCAGGCTGGAAAAGGGAGGAAAGTTATAGGTGACCGGGCCAGTAGGGGAGGGCAGTTGGAGGTGACCAGCCCGGCAGGGGAGGGCACTTAGGGGCTGGCAGGGGAGTAGTTAGATGTCAATCAGGCTAGAAGGGGAGTGGTTAAGGGGTAATTAGGCTGACAGGCAGAAGCGGTTAGGAGCAATAAGGCAGGCAGGATGGTGAGTGGTTGGGAGCCCGCAGTCCTGGATGGTGAGAGGGATGTTCAACTGCCCATTTATGGAAAGTTTGACATCCTTTGATGGGTTCCATATTGGAGAGGGTGGAGGCTGTGCTGTGGGACACACACACACACACACACACACACACACACACACACATCCATGCACAAATTTCATGCACTGGGCCTCTAGTGGTATAATAAAATATATTATTTGTTTTTTGTCTTCAGTTCCTCAAACCCTTGTATTTTCTGAGTAATAGGAGTGTTCTTTGTTATTTATAACTAGTGCCCCAGTGCACAGAGTCATGCACATTGAATGAAAATTAATTAGAAGATGGCTAGTGGGGCAGGACTGGGTTAGACAGACCAGACATACCCTAGAACCTACCTCCAGTGGTCCCTCCCCTGCTGGCCACACCTGAGATGGCACCATGGAGCTTAAAGGATGTCTGTGGAGTGAGCAGGGTCCCCCCAGCAGGTGGGGCCTCTTGGCCTAACCTGGGAGAATAGGGCCAAAACCAGCTCTCTGACATCCACCAAGGGGTCCTAGATTGTGAGAGAGTGTTTCTTGGGTGATGCATCCCGGAATCAAGCTCCCTTCTCTGTGGTTCTGGTTCTGAGCGTATCACCCAAGAACCACAGCTGCCAAGTCACCACAGCTTTGCAGCTCCTGTGCTGAGTGTCTGCCCCCTGGTGGTCGCTGCATGTCATAGTTACTGGTCAGATGGTCACTTAGCCTTTTATGTATATATATAGATGAGGCCCTCTGGAATATACCAGAATCTATACTAGTGAGGTCACTTAGGTTGGGAGTACTAGACAATGTCAGGATGGAGGCTAATCACTGCAAAGACCTAACAGAACTCTCAGCCCCACCCTCCGACCACCCAAAACTAAGAAAGGTATTTAGTAAAGAAAATGAAAAAGATTATTGAGAAGCTAAGGGACCATTTTAATTAGAAAACTATGCATCTGTATGGCATTACTTTGAACTTTTCTCAGATTTCTTTAGCTTTGTATATTAACTAGCCTGCATTCATGGATGGCTTGTTTGAAGTACGTAGTTTTGGGAGTAGAAAGAATAGTCCTTGAAGCTAAATCTACAGTGTTAATGAAGGAAATGAAATCTTATATTTGGTAAAGTCCAGTCCATGGTGGCAAAAATGACTCATCTTTTTCACAGGTGGTTCAACTTTAATGTTATTGGCTCTTATTTTAGTTTTTCTAATACTGTTATGTTTTCCAGGAGAGCAATATGATTAATGATTTCTTTTGTTCTTTCTCCTTAGCAGAATGCACTGCTGGGACATTGATATAACCCCCCCCCCCAAAAAAAAAAAAAAAAACTGACCACAAAGAAGCAGCCATGTCATTGCTTTTAATGCTGCCTACTCTCTTACTTGAAGGAGAGAAAATACCCTAGAAATATGGCCTCTGGAAAGTGTAAATGTTGTTCACAGCTGGCCATTCAGGGGTGCAGAGAAAGAAAGAAGAGTTCTTCTTCCACTGGTGACCTTCTGTAGTGATTACTGCATCCTTTCTTACTTATGCTCAACAGAGGAAAGGATTGAAGTTGTCTTTATGCATTTAGTGAAGAAATTCAGGGGAAGAGAGTCATCCAAAATGAGATGAAAACCCTGATTCCTATAGGAGTCAGGTGTAGCCAGAGAATAAGGAGTTTGAAGTAGAGATGTATTAGCCCACCCTGTGTGAAAGACAACTACTGGTTTAAACTAAAAATTGTAGCCCAGTCAGCATGGCTCAGTGCTTGAGTGTTGCCCTATAAACCAGGGAGTCACAGTTCAAGTCCCAGTCAGGGCACATGCCCAGGTTGTAGGTCTGATCCCCAAGTGTGGAGCATGCAGGAGGCAGCCAATCAATGATTCTCTCTCATCACTGATGTTTCTCTCTCCCTTTCCCTTCCTCTCTGAAATAAATAAAAAATATATTTTAAAAAAGAAACAAAATTGTTTGTATGTCTAGAGGTACTATTCTCATTTTGCTGAGTTTTGTGATGATATGGGGTCTAGTCTGCCAATTCTTCCAATTTTTTTCCCCCTTCAAAGTCTGACCATTTGTGTGCAATCTTCTAATTTTTAAGTGTTGACTTAAAATAATATCAGTTAAATAAATATGTCAGTTTGGTCCTGCTGTAGGCAGTTAGACAGACATTAGCAGAGCAAGGACAATGGGGCAGAAAGTCACTAGTGTGGAAAGCCCCAAGTGATTAGCAATGGACAATCAATTGTGGGGCAGAGCCTCAACCCCAAGGTGACTTTTCCTCCCCTAGCATATTGCTTGCTGCCCATGTGGTTTGGACTCCCTGACTTTTGTTCCCTAGAGATAACATATATGCCTTAGTTGTATTTCAGCTCCAGGCCCAGATGAGCAACAAAACCAACCATGACTGACAGCAGTAAAAGGAATTTTAGAAACAAAACAGGCAAGTTCAAGTTCTGGGAGTCTTAGAGATAAGGAGGGTCCATGGGAGAGAAATGCATTGATTGGGGCTTGAAGACACCAAAATGCTTATCTTACTTGTACAGAAGATAGAGAAATGCCACAGGAAGGGGGTGGGGGGTGGTCCAGGCAGATGGAAACATTTCTGGCCTTGGCAATTAAAACATCCATAAACTAAAGACAGAGATATCTCTGGCCTGAACAGCTGAGAGACTAAAGGCAACTCCAGCTGGCAAGATAAGAGGGGGGGAGGGGGAAATGGGGGCAACACGTGGGATTTAGACTTTGAAACTAACACTATGTGCAGAATAACCAACGAGGAAGGCATGGGGGTCCTAAATTAATAAAGGATCCAATTAGAAAGGGTCAGGCTCAGACAAACAACTGCAGCCTTTATAAACCTGGAGACAGAGACTCAGCAGATTTTTAGATTTTTTTGGATTTAGATTTTTCCCATGAGAGAGAGAGAGAGAGAGAGAGAGAGAGAGAGAGAGAGAGAGAGAGAGCTTTTTCCATTTTGAGGGCTCCTCCCCAGGGGGATACCCTTTGAGGACATCCAGCCCAGATGGAGTTTGTATACGCTTCTAATAAACTTCTACATTTTAATTAAAGAAATCAGTTAGTCCAAAAATTTATTATTCAACTTCATTGTATAAGAACCCACAAGAAGATTCTGCACCCCTGAACCGCACATTTCACCAGGACCAGCTGCATTGAATAATGACCCCCTGCCCTGGTGCTCACCAATGAATCAGTGGAGACCACAACCCTGAAAGGACGCGTGGGAAACTGTGAATAGTCTATTGAGCTCTTCCCCTGGGGTCTCCCCTAAAGTTTCCATTCTTAGGATGGAGGACCCAGTGCACTCTCCCTCCCAGGAGTACACAGTACCTTTCCCTTTCCCTACTCCCTCCCTGCCCCAGGCACTTTACCATTAGCTTCCTCATTTCCAAGCTTCAAGGCTCCTTCCTTTACTTCCATAACCTATTTCCTAAGCCCATTTCTTCTAGGAATTACTTTGTCTACCTCTGTAATTTACCAAGCAAATATTCTCTTACAGTTTTGGGTCTTGGCTCTAAATCATTTCCTAGCCAGAACCCCACGATCCAGGTTTGGTCTGACTCCACTGGTCAGACACCTGGTTCAGTTCCTGCTGCCTACAACTTTCCCCTTTTAGCCAGATTACGCAACCACTGGGCCTGATAGACATTTGATAATAAGTGTTTCTATAACATTGGTATAATGTAGAAAGCAAACAACAAACTACAAATCGAAGTTCCAAATGTTCATTAAAAAGCAATGAGCCTCTTGTTTTTTGCTTTGGTTTTGCTCTAGAGTATTTACAAAACAAGAATTAGGGCATTTAAAATATAATTATTGTCACGTTAACCATTATTAACATGGTAGTGAAATGCCAATTGTCAGAATTTCCAATGCAAATATTGTAAAGGCTATTACATGACTATTATTAACCTAACTTAGTAATAACAAAGTTATACCTCCCTTCAGCTGTATAATAGACATAGTACAATTAGAAATTTAAGATAATTAAATCCAATATTTTAATGGTTAACCAAAAACACTTCCCATGTTTGACATTATTGTAACATGAACCAAAAATGATTGCTATAAGTGCAGTCCTATAATATATATGTTTGTGGTTTTGGTGGGGAATAAGTGTCAACTTTTAAATCTCAGGAAAAAATAAATGTAAACTTTGTGTTGATCACATGGTAGGTAATAAAAAATAGTTCATAGAATTTCTGTTCACTAAGCCTCTGGAAAAAAATTAATAGTCACCTGTCATACTTACCTTTACAGCTTCTTCCGTCTTCTTTTACTTCAAATCCATCTTCACAGTAGCATCTTGTACTATTTCTGACCACTGCACATTTATACTGACAATTCAACTGCTGGCAATTGGGCAACAGTTCTGTAGAGAAAAAACAGAAAGATCATCTCTATATGACTGTGCATGTATATATATATATATATATATATATATATATATATATATATATGTTTAAATTTAAATATTGTTAATATTTGCTCAGAGCTTTATTCAAAGTTTTTGTGATTGGCTGAGAGGACAAACAGCATGTATTCCTTCTAAAATATGTTGCTTTGCATTTGTTTGAAGTATCATTAATAATATTTCAGCTCTATCTGTTCAGTCTTTGACTTTTTAGCTTATTATATATGTTCAAAGTCACAAAATCCTTTCAAATTCTTGCTAATTAAATTATTTCAAATGGAAAAATATAAACTACATGGTTGATTTCATCATTGGTTCCATGCCTTTCCTATCTGATGTATCAATTGATTTTCTATCTTTTGAGCACTTGCTTTGATTTATCAATCCATGTGTAACCTTCATAGCAATCAATGAATATATTTAATTTCAATAATTTTTCTTTCATGAGTTGCAAAATATTATACAACTACTGGACATAATATATTTTGTAATATCTGAATTATTTCAGAGTGAATATTTCATTAAAACAAAAATTATCAAGCCATCAAACAAATTAAGATTCAATATAATAAATGCATGAAAAAGCTGAAGTGACAGGAGAATATTCACTGCATAATTTCTAACAGGAATAAGATTTGTTAAACTAGAAAAATATATGCATAGAACATGTAACTGATTTTTCTATTTGAAAACAGGAGTATTGCTACACTGGTGTGGCTCAGTGGTTGAGCATGGACCTATGAACCAGGAGGTTACAGTTCAATTCCCAGTCAGAGCACATGCCTGGGTTTCAGGCTCGACCCCCAATAGGGAATGTACAAGAAGCAGCCAATCAATTATTCTCTCTTATCAATGATGTTTCTATTTCTCTCTCCTTCTTGCTTCCTCTCTCAAACCAATAAAATATATTTAAAAAAGAAAATAGGGTTATTAATGGATTGTGACAGCCCTCCTGTCCCACCCCAGAAAAAAAAATAAGGGTATTGAAGGGTTTAAACTTAAATGACTTAAAATATGTTGATATTTGCTACAAGTTTATCTGCTGCTTTGGAAATTATATATATACACTCTAATAAAAGAGTAATATGAAAATTAACATCAACCTGAGGCACATAAGCCACGCCCACCAGCCAATCAGAGCAGCTGTATTCAAATTAACCCATCAAATATGGTGGTTAATTTGCATACACAGGAGAGCAAAGACTAAAGACAGCATAGAAGGAAGCCAGGTGCTGCATAAGGGAGCCAAGCGGTGGAGAAGGGAATGGAGCTGAGGCAGCGGAGATGGTGAAGAAGGGAGGGAAAAGGGGGAGGGGGAGAGCTGAGGTGGCAGAGATGGGAGTTGAGGCAGCAGAGATGGGAGCCAAGGTGGGCTTCACTTCCTTCTCTGCTTCGCTCTGGCTCAGAAAGCCCTATTCTTGCAGGAATCTTCCTGCAATGGGCTACTAGAATATATATATATATATAAAATGTCCAATGTGGAAAAGAAGAGCAAGAATATTTCAAGCTGAATATTTGACATTTTACTAGAAATTTAATTATCTATAGCATTTTTTTAGCCAATTACTTTTCAACTCTCTAATTATTTTATGCATGTTATCTCCATAAAACTTTAAATTTCCTTCCTATGGTCACACATATTGTGAAGGCAACCTGAGCCCTCCCCACAACCTGCATTCTGGTGCATAAACTTGCTAGCCCTAACCCATTTTCCACTTGTGTCCTCGCTAGCCTTGCAGAACCTGTTTATCTGCAGGGGGCACATAAAAAGCTCCCACAGAAGACTAACTGCTGGTGCCAGCTAGCCTGAGTGGTTGGTCATAATCTCACTTCCCCCATCCCAACCCATGGGAGATGCAAAGCCTGTGAAAAGTACAGAAGCCTGGCCCATAATTGGAAGACAAAGAAACCAAGGGGATAAAAAGAAAGACAACCCCCCAACTCTGGATTTGGTACCCAGGCTTTGGAGACTGACTCCCCTGAGTCCCCACACTAGTGCATCTGCAAATAAAGAGTTTTTCCTGAAGCTTCTGAGCTCCCATTATGTTTTCTGGTCTCCTGGTAATTTCTGCAATGGTATGATAATTTTGCTTCCTACTTTTCTAAGAAAACTGAAGCATTCAATAGAGATTTTCCACAGATCTGTTTTTCATATTTACCCACCTCTGCATATTCTTGTCTTTCTTGCTTTTCAAACTCATAATCAAAGTCCCAACCCCAATTCCTTTACATAAATTCCATGCCTTCTCACCAAGTCAAGGATATAACTTCAGCTATTCTCTACTTCCTCTCATAATTGCTTTTTATTTTTCAAATAACTATGTACTAAAACAAACTAAAGCCCTCAATCTTTGTCAATTAACTTTTACCAGATCACAGTGAAGCCCGTTTGTTTGGGGCTTGAAGACATTACCTCAGGCTGCTTTTACTCTACAAAGGCATAACTGGCTAGTTGCCTTAAAGATCTATGGCCCACAAAGCCTAAAATATTTACTATAGCTTTTTATAGAAAGTTTTTTGACCCCTGCACTAGTTCAATCTCAGCATCAAACATGTTCTTATTTTACCCCAATTTAAAAACAAAGAACTTTGACCTCACTTCGATTAGTCACCATTGTTCAATGCCTTCTTGCAACAAAATTTTAAAAATTACCCACACCCACTGTCTCTCTTCCCTACTGTTTCTATCTAAAATCCACTCCATCAAGCCTTTGCTCCAAAGCAATGCTCTTGTGAGTATCTCCAATGACCTTGATGCTAACTAAATACCAAGACCTTTTCTCAGTCCTCACCTTCCTTGACCTATCAGCAGCATTAGGCACAGGTAATTACTGTTTCCTGATACAGATTCATGACTTTACTTCCAAGGGCTCCACACCCTTGGTTTTTCTCCTGTTTCACAGTCTCCTTTGTGAGATTCCTCCTCTTATTGTCAACCTGCTAATGTTGGGGTGCCCTAGGGCTGAGGCTGTGATCTTTTTCTATCAATACGCTATTGGTGAACTCAACAAATAGCATAGCTTCCTCTCTGACTGGGACATAACTGTAGTATCAGTATCATAACTTGAAAGCTAGTTGTGCCCTCTTCAATTTCTAATGTTCAATGCTGTGATTATATTAAAGTTCTTTCTCCTTGAAAACTTGGAACAATTGTTGTTTCCAAAATATAAATTCAGTACAAATTAACTATATCTTATTTAATAGGTTTGGATTTGGAATCAGTGCTAATTTTATGCTAACATAAATGTCAATATGTATGTAACATACAAAGAGTAGTAATTTGGTTTATAAAAATGTATTAGCAATAAAATATGTAACAAATGTTTCTTTGTAAATTGTGGCATTTTTTTCTTTACATTATGATCATTATTTACATTTTTGTGTACTCCACCAGGATATATAGTTACAAATTATAAATCTATAACAAGTTCTTTAATTTTGCAATCTTTTTGAAACACGCAATAGTTAACCATGTAATAATTACTGTAACTTACATTTTACATATGATAAATCTGATGGTTTACAACCCAAGATTATACAGCAAACATACAGTAGAGCGAGCATTCAAACTAAGGTCATTCTAAATATAAAGCCTGTGTTCTGACACCTATATGTCCTAATACCTATGGAATGATACCTGTAGTTCCCACTGAACAATCTGGTGATGGTTGGAACCATGATGTATCTTTGTCAGCCTAGACTTAGTAATGTGCTACAGAAAACAGGAAGTATTTCACAATTTTTATAGGATAGATGCATCAAAAAATAAATAAAATAGCTGAACTCTAGAATGAGGATTAACAGTCTCAAGTTTCATTTCTACTCCATTAAACTAGGTCCTAAAGATAGTTCATTTACATCTCCAAGTCAGGTAATTGTCAAATTGTGTTTGATTATCGTGGAATCATTTCAAAATTGCCGTGCGTATATGTGCTATTTTAGTCCAACATGGGTTGAGTACCTAGTCAAAGTTAAGCACCCTGCTGGGGTTCCACAGATACAAAATTTCTTTACACAAATTAAGTGATTATACCATGAGTGGGGAAGTGGGTGGGGTTAGGTGGGAAGAATAATATTAGATAGCTATAACTCATAGCAGAAAAATATATATGTTAAGTAAAAATGTAAATTCATAAGCTAGAAAGAGAAAAATTCATACAGAGACTGAAAATGGGGGTAGGTATCTGGAACATACTATTGGCTGTGGTAGAAAATAGGACTGGAATTGTTTCAGCCGAGGGCAAAGTGAATTCATTCTTAGATTAAGTAGAATTCTCTCCTGATAATGGGAGTCATTGCTAATTAATGAGGACAAGGTGATATATTCTGACTTGTATTGTTTGAAAGTACCTAATAGCAAGGGAAAAGATAAGTGAAAAATAGTGAAAGAAGAAAAGCCGTCTAAAAGTCAACAATAGCAAAGGCATAAATGAGGATTATGAATATTAGCTCAATGGTTGGTCAAAAACCTGGTGAAAGCATAATGTCATGGAGTTAATCATACTAATAAAATGAATTAAGAATACCAGAACTAGAAGTTTGGGGAAAATAATGCATTTGTCTTTGACTGTTTAGTTTAAAATGTTAATAGGGTAATGGGCAGGAGAAAGTTGAGAATTTGAGTCTATTTAAGAAAAGAAAATTGGACTAGAGTTGTAAATCTGGAAGTTACAAATGTAAAGTTGGTGCTTGTAGCCCAAGGAGGAAAGAATCACCCCTCATAAAAAGTTTGATGATACAATTATAATCATGTGAAAGGCAAGGAGAAGAAGTGTTAATGAAGAAACTGCTAAATAATCAAACACATAGATGAAGAACCTAGAAAGCTTCACAAAACCTAAGGAAGAAGAACAGCTCATCAAATCGAGCAGAGCCATTAATGGCAAAGCCTTAGTGAAATATACTTGGAGGAACTCTAAAAAATTCACTGGGTTTCTAAATAGGATCCATTAAGACCTTCAGTAGAGCAGAGAGGACAAAGATAAATGTAATAAGGGGCTGGGGCAGAAAGAGTAAATGGAAAGGACTGTGATAGAAAAAACTTACACATGTTCCAGGATAAAGAGAAGAAAGATATGGGTATGACCTACTTAATTTAGTCTGTACTTACAGCAGGCATAATAACTCAGTGCTTCACATGTATTATTTTTTCTACTTAATCCTGGTAGTCCTCTTTTTCCTGTCTCAATCTGAAGTAGAAAATCCACAGACTATTGGTTCCATCTTTCAGCACTCTCTAATCCAATGTGCACTGATACAAATTAACAACATGGGGGTTGTGATGGAGAGAATTGAGGAGAAATAAAAGAAAATGGGGTGGGGGTGGGGAATGAGTATGAAAGTCCAGACCTCACCCACAGTTTTGAGTATGAGGTGGGGGTCTGGTGGCTGAAAACAGCAAAAGAAACGCGGACCACTTTAGTTCATGGTTTATTGATTTTATCCTGTATGAGAATTTATGTTTGTGCAGAGAGGTGATAGGGAGATGATTAAATGATATATGATATCAGGTAAAATGGTAAATGCTGACTCTTCTATAAAGAACTGACAACATGAAAAACTAAAATTTAAAATTTGGCTTGACTCCGTGAAAGTAATACTAATTATTATAATGTTATCTATTGGAACTACTTACCATTTATGCCTAATTATGTGCAACACTATAATGATTATGTATGTAATTTAAAATACATCAAATTAATTTTGCTAGAAAGCTTATTAGAGAAAGCTTATTATTATAGCATTAGAGTATTAGAGTATTAGAGTATTAGAAATTTCATACTCAAATCAGTCTTCATAGAGTGCTTTTTATGAAGCACGGTCATTGGTTCATGCAACATTATCATTGGTTTGGATCTCACACTGAAGTAGGAAGACCACTAGTATTTAAGGAGATGCAATATGCAAGCCAAGAAACAGATATGTAAACAGGGAATCTGGTCTGTGTTCCTCAGCATTATCATAAAAGGGAAGAGTCATTTTAAATTAAAAGAGAGGAGCTATTATGTCAGGAATCCGATGTAATCCAATTGATGAAGACATAGCCAACACAGACCCACTCCATTCTGTTACTTTAAGGGACATTTTTATGTCCTTTTCAAAGTTGTAGAGGAGAGTACTATAAAATTATGGGTATATATTTTCTATCAAATGTAAGTTAACAGTTTACAATAAGCATGTCAAAGGCTAACATGGGCCAAATAAACAAGGTTTAAGTTGATGTAGGCCGCAAAAAAAAACCACAAGCTTCAATTTTCATAGAAATAGAGGTTTATTTCAATAGAGACATGCTGAATACAAAGGACTGCAACAAATGAGTAATCTTAACATAAAATAATAGAACATTTTATTAAAAATTAATATTTTTCTTGAACATTAACTGACCAGACACAATAACTGCACAAATTAATAAGCATAACACAAACCTGTTTTTCTTGTTTTCCAAAAGCAAACTATGTCCGGTTGTGCACATCAAACAAGTCAGTTAAAAACCAATGACATGGCAATCGGCTGCTAAAATATGCGCTGCTAGTATTAGTGGAGAGAAATGGTGCGCCTGCGCGTGAGGTGCAAAAGGAAAATGAATGCAACACGATTATAGTAATCAGTCATTAGCGAATGTTGTAGTTCATTATTAATAATTATGTATAACAGGATATTGTAAAAATTAAGCTATGAAATTTTTATTAAAACTTTTCTTACATACTTTATATTGGCTGGGCCACAAAAATATTCATTGTGGGCCAGATGTGGCCCATGGGCCATGAGTTTGACATGTTTGGTTTATAAGTAGCATGTAGCTTTGTGGTACCTAAGATTCTAAGATGTTCTTTAACTTAGAAATATATTTAAGAAATAGAATTATGAATTTTTATTAATAATAAATAGTAAGAATTCTACATGGAGACAAAATTAATTCATGTTATGTCTCTTTCACCATCTTTTCCTTTTCTCTAAGAGCTGGTGTAATATAATGGCTAAAGATTATGAAGCTAGAGTACCTAAGCTCTAACTCTGGTTTTTCTAATTCCACGTTATGTGAGTATCACAAAAATTAACTAATGTTCACCAATCCTGTTTCCTCTTCCAGGGCTAATAAAACAAGAAGTTTTCCCACTTGACTTATTATTAGGTTTAAGCCATATATCTGGCTTCTAGACAATGGTATATAAGCAAAATTAGTGCATGTCTCTTCCTAAACTTCCCCTGAAGAATGCAGATAATCTTCCACTTTTTTCCCCTTCACTTGTCAGCACTCTGGATGCAAGGAATTCAGCAGAAAACTCATTGGGCCTTGGGATAGTAGAGGCCTCAAACTGAAACCAAATATAGGAGGCAGCATCTGAACCTAACTGTACTGTGATCTGGGTTACAATTTTGTTTTTGTTGTTGTTGCATTGAACTCCCCAGGCACTAGGGTTGCTTATTATACATTACATGGCAATAGATAAATGACCTAAGATCGCTATTCCTGTTTTTAGTTACCTCTAAAATATCTAACATTATAAAAGAATAATATGCAAATTGACCATTACCTGAGACACCTAAGCCATGCCCACCAGCCAAGCCACGCCTCCCAGCCAACCAGAGTGACTGCATGCAAATTAGCCCAGCCAAGATGGAGGCCAGCAGCTACGGAGCTAGAGCAAATCAGAGGCTTCCGTTGCAACTGCCTGCCTAGGCTGGCTGAGCCTCTGTCATGGCCACACCCACCAGCCAATCAGAGCAGATGTATGCAAATTAACCCAGCCAAGATGGAGGCCAGCGGCTACGGAGCTAGAGCAAACCAGAGGCTTCTGTTGCAACTGTCTGCCTAGGTTGGCTGAGCCTCTGCTCACGGCCACACCCACTAGCCAATCAGAGCAGCTGTATGCAAATTAATCCAGCCAAGATGGAGGCTGGCAGGGCGGCTCTGCACTGGGAGCCTCTGAGGCCGGCATAGCTGTGCCAGATGTGTCAGCTCAGTGGGGGGGGCGGGGTCTGGTCTGGGGGCCTCCTCGGGGCATCCAGTAGTGCCTGTCCCGGGTCCACTGCCTGGCTCCACCCCCCCGGGGGCCTCCACCAGGCGTGTGGGAGAGCGGGTCCTCCACGGGGCTTGCAGGAGCAGCCATCCTGGGTCTGCTGCCTGGCACCGCCCCCTGGATGCCTCCTCAGGAGTGTGCAGGAGCACCCGTCCAGGGTCCACTACCTTCATGCGCCCCCCAGGGGCCTCCACAGGGCGTGCGGGAGCGTATGCTGCACAGTGCGGAGAATCCGAAGCCAGTCCGCTGCCCGGCTCCACCCCGGGTGTGTTCGCTCAGCAGCAGGGCCCCACCGAGGGATCCTGCACCAGCGTCTGCCCCGGCTCACCACCCAGCTCTGTGCCAGGTGTGTCCCCTTAGCGGTGGGGGCCCACCAGGCATGTGCAATCGTGGGCTCTCCAGTGGGAAACGTCCAGGCCTGCACTCACTGGCCCTCCCACCCCCCAGTGCACGAACCCTGAAGGGGCTATGGGCAGCCTGAAAATGGCCCTCAGCCCCTCACCCAGGCTGGCCAGGCACGCCAGCAGGTGGACATCCCCCCCCCAAGGTGTCCCAGACTGCAAGAGGGCACAGGCCAAGCTGAGGGACCCCCACCCCCCAGTGCACAAATTTTTGTGCACCGGGCCCCTAGTAATCTAATAAAAGAGTAATATGCAAATTAACTATCACTCTGTTACACCCACAAACCACCTCCAAAAGCCACGCCCACCAATCAATCAGGAGCAGATATGCAAATTAACTTAACTAAGATGGCAGCAGCTACAGGGCTGGAGTCGCCCCTGGCAATGGAGGAAGCAAGGGCCCTGTGGGCCTTGAACTCTACTCAAGGCTACAAAGTTTCAATTATAGAAGATAAACCCCAGATACCTACCGGGCTGGGACCTTGGGTTGCCAGGGGCAACCCAGGCTTCGAGCAGGGGACCAACGCAACAAAGTTTCAATTATAGAAATTAAATAAATCCCAGATACCTCTTTCCAGCCAGGCACCCCAGTAGGGACCCGAACCCTGAAGGGGCTTTGGGCAGCCTAAAAATGGCCCTCATCCCCTCACCCAGGCTGGCCACAACCCCATGGGTGAGGATCCCTACTGGGGTGCTTGGCAAGCCTGCAAACAGCCATCAACCCCTCACCCAGGCTGGCCAGGCATGCCAGCAGGTGGATATCCCCCAAGGGGTCCCAGACTTTGAGAGGGCACAGACTGCGCTGAGGGACGTCCCTGAGTGCACAAATTTTTTTGCACCGGGCCTCTAGTGGGAATAATAATAGAAACTACCTCAAAGGTTGTCATGAGTTTTAAATGGGATAAGTCATGCCAAGTTTTTAAAATATTGCCTGCCAAATAGTAACTTTTTTTATTATCATTGTACCATTTAAGATTAATCATCCATTCAGTACAACAGAATATCTACTGTCAATAATCATATAATTTCACATTTTTTTTTCAGGCAATTTGGAACTATGTTTCTTTTTAAACCAGCAGGGCTTTCTCTTTTGCTCTTTTACTTTTGGATGTTACATGACATAATTCTAGTTTTGCCCACAAAGCATATGTGCATTTTTAAATATCTTCCAGGGAAGATGCTTTTTAGGCAAATTCTCCTGAAATGTTTACCTGATTGCAGAGGGGAAAACACTAACCACAGAAAATAAAGATTTTTCTATCCTTGCTATTAGCAATTGGTTCATATAAAATATGAGTATTATTCTCTGAAGTAAATCAATGTACATCCACCTTTAATTTTCCACAAAAGCATGGACCAATTAACACATCAGATAACCAATTTTCACCAAATAACTATGGCCATTTTCTTAGTCTTTAGTGATTACTATGGGTTTTTTTTTAATAGTATTGGGTTTTAGAACACATTTCCCCAAATGCATGCTGGTTTATGATTTAGAAAACACATACAAATAAGTTGCTAACCTGCCTCAGAGTAAAAACACAACAGCAGAGAATGGTGATTAAAAGATAACTTGATTCCAACAATTATAAGATTCTAACAATTACAATAATTACAAGTTATTACTGTTAGGAGGATTCTTTGTACATTAGTTTTGTTTATATAAATATTTCTAAGCCAGAGAACCACTGTTTGCAATGTTGTATGTACAGCCATCAATTCATCCATAGTATAATCAATAGCAATTGGCAGCCTTTATGACCTAAAATCAAACAATTCACATTGATTATGTATTGGACTAGATACAATAGTGAGAACCCAGCTATTGTATTCATGTGCTTCTAGGTTATATATTTCTCCCAGAGAGAAAATTAGAACTTTTATAAACTCTTTGGAAATACAAAAAGATATAGGTACCTTCCCAAATACATATTATATGCGACATTATTTTACAAGGTGGAATAATGTTTTATTCTCAGTTTTAGTAATCAAATTGCTCCTTGAATTTGCCTTATACAAAAATTCCCTTTAACCAACAATGATAATCTTAGTAATGAGAAAATAAAAGTATTCTTTTTAATATAGCCCTTTCAAAAATAAGTATTTCATTCACTTTTTATACTTGGAAATTGAAAAGCTGATACAGCATATTACCATCCCAGACAGTCCTGCTTGTCAGCAGGACCTATGCTTGTCATATTTAGAATGGTGATAATTTGTGCCACATCATTCTTTATCTCACCCTCATTTCCCTGGCCTAGTAAAAAGGAGTGTGAGCTGGCTTCTAGAGATTAAGCTCCTGCTTGTGGCTGCTAATGTGAATTTCTTCAGAATAATTTGCTTATTGCTAAACCACAGTCCTGGCCACACTTTTTCAATGTGCTCTTAACATTAAGGAAGGAAATTCTTTTTAAAATATGTTTGTTCCATTTTTGTTGTAGTATAACTTACATACAGTAAAATTCACTCCTTTTAGTGTACAGTTCTGTGAGTTGGAACAAATGCATACAGTTGTGTAATCAATACCATCATCAAGATACAGAACAGGCCATTATCCCAAAAGGTTTTTCTGGCCCTTTTACTGTCATCTCCTTGCTCCACTGACAGTTTTTGGTCAGCACTGATCTGCTTTCTATCTCTATAGTTTTGCCTATTCTGTCATGGTTCTATACATGGAATCATCCAGCCAGTTGCATTTTTACTTAGTAAAATGTATTTGAGATGCATCCATGTTGTTTTACCAGTAGTACTGCTGAAATAGTATCAACTGCATGAATGTACCTCAGTTTGTTCATTCCTTTCACAAGTGATTGAGATTTCATTTATTTCTGGTTTCGGTTCATTGTTTATAGAGTTGCTATATACATTACATACATGTTTTATATAAATACTAGGGGCCCGGTGCACAAAAATTTGTGCACTCGGGGTGGAGAGAGTCCCTCAGCCCGGCCTGTGCCCTCTCACAGTCTGGGACCCCTCAGTGGATGTCCTATGATGGCCCCAGTCTGCCAGGCGCCTTTTGTGTGTGTGTGTGTGTGTGTGTGTGTGTGTCACCACTGGGGACCTGCCCCCAGCCGCATCTGAGGCTCGGAGCAGTCCTCCTGTGTGTGTCTACCTGCTGGGGGCCTGCCC